>VWZZ01005916.1:926920-937693 GCA_013399095.1 Psophia crepitans | reverse complement strand
GCGCCCGATCGCGACCCTCCCCCAGGACTCACCAGCCCCACCGACAACAAGGCCTCCACCCCCTGCCCCGCAGCCGTCGCTACGTCAACCGGCGCGCTGACGTCACTTAGCAACAGCAGCCGTCCTCCTGCGTGCTGACGTAAGCGAGCACACTCGAGAACAGTGCGGCGGCGGGTCCCGGTAGCGGCGTAGCCTCGTTTCGGCCTCCGTAGTTTCGTTCGCGTGACGCCCGGCTTCCTCTTCCGGCCCCAGAGCGGAGGCGGCCGGATCGGGGCAGCAGTGCCCGGGGTCGGGCTCCTGCTGCCCCTGCGGGGCCGGGGCCGGCTGGACGTCCGGGCTGCCCCGCGCCTCGGTAAGCAAGGAGAGCCCGGCGGCCGCCGCAGCGCCCGTGAAGGTTCCCCACGCGAGCATTAAAATAGCGGTGTCCCAGGTAGGGCTGCGTGGGCCCTTCGTGGCTGCGCCCGCCTGCCTGCGGGCCACAGCCAGCCTGGCAGCGGGGGCCCAGTGTTCGTCGGTTCAGACAACAGGGACGCTCAGGTGCCCCACCCTTAAAAACAGCAACTGCTGTTTAACCTTCCCTGGCGTTCTCATCTGCTGGTGCTCGGCTGCATCCAAGAGCGGCGTTCCCGTTGGTAACGGTGCGCTTGCCGGTCCGGCCTCTTGCCAGCCGGTACGTGTCCTGCCTTCCTGCATAACGAGAACCTCTGCCTGTAAGGAGAGCGTGGGCTTGTCTCTACGTGACCAGTACATTAATTCCTACTGTACTGCAGGAGGCTAACTTTAGGCCCTCCAAGGGGCAAAGCACTACACACTATCTAATTCCATGCTTTATTGAGCAAAAAAGCAGCATTAGCTTGGGAAGAATTAAAATCTGCGTTGTCTGTAATCAGAACATTAAATCATTTCGAAAGTTTTTACATCTAAAATCTTTTAACATCTGTTGCAGGGTAAAAGAATCATCTCTTCAGTAGTTTACTCTTGGATTTCATAACTGAGAACACTGCTTTTAATTTGTTCTCAGTACAGCAAGCAGCAGTAACTTTTTTTTTCCGTACAAAACCCGTACATTAGACATTTAGACATTAGGAAGAAGTTCTTTACTGTGGGGGTGGTGAGGCGCTGGAACACGTTGCCCAGAGAAGCTGTGGCTGCCCCCTCCCTGGCAGTGTTCAAGGCCAGGTTGGATGGAGCTTTGGGCAACCTGGTCTAGTGGAGGGTGTCCCTGCCATGGCAGGGGGATTGGAACTAGATGACCTTTGAGGTCCCTTCCAACCCAAGCCATTCTGTGATTCTATGATTCTATACCTTGCCCACTTGATGAATACTGTGTAGATGCCAGTATTTTTACTAGTTTTTTCTTTATTATCTCACCATCTACCCTGTTATCTACACTTCGTCAAGCACACAAAAAACCCAAGGGGCATTCCAAGATTAGCAAACAGGCTTAGAGTAACTTTTGAGTATTAAGCAGAAAACCTTTGACACAGCCTGCTCCTCCTCATGTAGTCACCCACTGGAGTACCTATACACACCCTTTGACTTACTCATCTCATTTATGAACTATCCTGGTTTTAATTACTGGATTCCATACAACTGGGTCAATAGCTTTTCCAGTCACACCTGTACTTCGCAGTGAAACAAGTCTGAATGAAACACTCTATGTTGATAAAATATAAACCACCAAGTTACATGCTTGTAAAATTTTGACATTTTCCTTGCCAATGCCTTGGTCATAATGCTTTACATGATATATCTGTATTGATGAGATCGAAGTTAGTTTTAGACAACTTCATTTGGACTACTATTAGTGTTAATAATTTTTCTACTCATACAATCTAATGAGACATTCTGAAGGAATTGCAGTTACCACTAGTGCTTCAGTTCTGAGTTTTACTTCAAGATCCTATTTCAGAACACCACCAGCAGAAGGGATGTATATGAAAAACAGAATTTAGCCATCAAAACATATGTAAGCTGCGATCAGCAGAGTGCTTTGTCTCATCGCTGTAGCTTTCATGCTTCTCAGCACTATTCCCACCCTACTAGCTTCAGAAGATCTCATATTATTTATATTGCAGAGTCTCCAAATCAGGGGTTCTCTTGATTTCTGCTGTAAGGTATTCTGCAGTACTGTGTACCTTTTTTTAAAGTAGGGTGAGGTTTCACGAAGTCAGCTGAACCAACCTCACTTTCTGCTAAAACAGTTTTATTTACTTGAATGGGCTCCTCATTTCTATGTAATAAACTTGGCATAAAACTAACCCAGCATTCAAGAAAATCTTTGCCACTTTAACAAGCTGAATTAGCCTACTTGGGGCAGGGGGTGCAGTATCAAAAGCCCCCCATCTGGGAGGAATAAGACGGTGAGATCATGTGGAGACAGCTATGTAGACAGCTCACTTACTCAGGAGATGTCACTCCAAACAGTGGCAACTATATGGTCCCTATCAAAATGACCTAACGTACAGGAGAACATCAGTCGCACAAGGAACAAGACAGGGAGCAGGGCAGGCATTAGCTCTGGAGGTATAGGAGGGCAGAGATATGAGAATGCAACCAGGAACCAACAGTGTTACTGTTGCAGAATAAAGGCAACTTGGCCAATATTCCAGAACAGAAAGAATCTATTCTATGTGAATGACGCCCCTAAGGCCCAACCTAAAACACAGTATCTGCTTAAGTAAAGACCAGCCAGAAAATATATAAATGACAATTTAAAGTATCAGGGTTGCTTCATATAACAAACAGAAAATTGAAGAGAGATCATTTTTTGAGCTACTGTCTACCTTGCAAGGAATTTATGATTGATTGCATATCTGTAGGGGGTATTAAGCACAGCAATAGTTTTCACATTACCTTTTCCAACACTTACTAAAGCTTACATGAAGCACGTCATCTATTTTACTTATTTCCAAGGGTAAACAAAAATATCTTGGATTAAATTTTATGAGTGATTTTTCACACGGAGCTCTAAAATTATTGCATTTATATATGTTAGTTTGTTAAGATGAGGCAGACCCAAATTAAAGATTTTTCAGATAAGGAGACAGGACAATAACGCTTAGCATTTAGGTCACTGGCATAGTAGAAATCAGTTGCGGTACTTTCTACATTTCTGTTTTAATTTATCAGCCAGGGATTTATGGACAGTTATTACTAACTCTGCACATTATCATCGTTACTAAAATATCCTGCTAATCAAGTCACACAGTTATCTTCACTACTGTACTCCCAATTCATACTCTTTTATCACCAGTGTTCTTCTCCAAAAAGACTCCACAAACCAAAACAAATAGACTTTCAGTTATCTAGGACTCAACAATTCGTAATGCAACAGGTCACGCCGCTTTAAAATGATTTTGTAGTTTTGAGCAATGCTTTATTTGGAAGTGAATTGCAATGCCATTGCACTACTCAATAGTCACATAACTGAAAACGCAGGAGTTAACTGCTACTCAAACCACAGTAAGACAGGGCAGAGGGTTTTTTCCTTGTTGGAAGGAAGAACAGGATTTCAAAACTTGACATGTTTTTACACTGTTCATAACAGGTGAAACAGCATAAAATCAAATAATTTGTCTAACATATGTAAATGTTACATGTTTTCCTGCTATTTACAGTATCATTTCAGTAACCGTCATTCATTTTGAGAGGGCAGATCAAAATGTCTACTAGTAGGAAAACACTTCTTTCAAATATTTGTTTTCATTAAATTCTTAATGCAGAACCTAGAGAGCTTTTCAGTTAAATACAGTCCCAGACTTTCATCAGAATAAAAATTCTGAGCAAGTTCTTTTTAGTGTCGGAAGAGACAAGAAGGATAACTCTCAGTTAGCAACTATGAGACCTGTTATCTTGGCTGTCAATCAGCAGCCAGAAGCTGAAAGATGAATTCTTTCTGCTGGACTGATTTATTGCCTCCACAAAGTTTCTTCTTTCAAGCAACGCTGTTTATGGCTGCTCCTTAAAGAGTTTTGCTTGGCATAATATAAGTAAGATTAGGAATTTCATAAACATGCTACTAGTCAAGTCAAAGTTAGTCTGACATTTTTATTTTTCTAGTGTACAAGATAGGGCATGAAGCCTTCAGGATCTTTTGGCTTCATAAAAAAAAAATATTCTGAAGTTGATTTTTTTTTTTCCCTCATTGAAAATCACCAGTAGTAACAAAGGACTTTTTGTTGTTGTTAGTTTAAATCTAAACAGTGTGGGATGCAGTGAATTTCTGGTCACATATCTTTTGAGAGTGTTTATTGAAATATTAACATAATCGGTGTTCATGAGGAGAATCTGTGTAAGCGCTCTTCCAAAGGATGGTCGACTATTCCTAACTGGAAGCAAATTGCAGTGGCATCACAGGACAACAGAAAGGAATTCAAGTACATTTACGTCCCGGGGGTAGTTTTAGAGGAGACACTGAACACAACTGATTCCTCTCCATTAAGCAAGAATTTCACAAACGCTTTTACAGATCTTCTCCAGGGGACTGAAACTATGCATCTCATATACTTCATTAGAACTAAGTGAGAGTCACCATATGGTTAGGATTCAGAATTTCAATCCAGTAGCCGTCAGGATCCTGAACAAATGCAAGTCCTTTCATTTTACCTATTAGGGGAAAAAAAAATAAATTAAGAACTAGTCATGTAGTCTTACATGTCAAATATGACTACTTTGAAAAGTATCTTTCCTTTTGCATGACAATTACTTCAAATTTAGACAGCTAAATCTGAAAACATCCAGATTAGTTTTTAATCAGCATTAGATCTTTGTATGCTATATTGTCAATCTGACTCTCAACAAAGCTATAGTTTAAATTAGACACTTTGAAATCCTCTCTTTTGTTGACTGAAGTAAGTTTTCTGCATATGCTCCTGTAAGTGTTCATCCTCTAAATTCAGGAAAAATATTTTTGTGCTCGATGATATTTTGACATATTTCCTTGAACTGGCTTTGCAAGTATAAAATCCTGTGTTCCTCTGTACTGTTCATCTCCCGTCACTCCTGCCTCCACATTGAAGTTTTCTGCTACTGGTTTTTCTGTCCATAAACCCCCTCTCCCACGTGGTTTACAGTATACATTTACTTCACTTCATAAAACAGATAAATGCAGAGCAGGAATGTTTTAAATTTTGCTGTTGGAAAAACATTACTCATTAAAACAGGGTCCCCAAATATTGTCTTCTTCAGGATAGCACAGCTGAACACTTTAAAGTGTTAACCACGCACTTTTAATTATACTTGTTCTATTAAGCTATTTACTGTAACAGAACCAACCTAATTCTTAATATAGCGATTACAGAAAACTTTTGAGAGAATAGTAGTTGTTTGATTCAGTAATGTAGGAAAACAAATAACATTAGGTCTCTCAGCCTGCTCCACAAACAATGAATGTGAAGTCCAAAACCGCTTCCTCCTCTTTGGCATTTGCTCCATCAGTTTTATTTCTTAATGTAAAAAAAAGAAAAAAAAAGCCTTAGCCCTCCCCCTCTTTCCCTGCTGCCTGACTGCTTCAAGAGTTTTTTCCTGTCGTTTATTCCATTTACAGTCTAAGCTTCCCCTCCCATGTACTTAGAGCTGTGCAGAATCAGTCAGGAGCTCTCACTTCTACTCTCTCAAGGTTCACCAGGTGCTGAACAAATTAAAAAGGGCTCAGAAACTCTAAAATGTTAGAAATACTAAGTTCAATTCTTAAAGACATCTGTGTTCAAGTTAAGTTTTCAGCTACACTTCTTACATTTGCTTCAGCTCAGAACACAGTGAATAATATGAAAATCACTCAGATCTCTTTTCAATTGCTTATTCTAACTCCTCTAGCAAGGAATCTAGAAGATCAATGCCAGTATGCGTAAACTGAAGCTTCATGTACTAATGTTACTTCCAAACTGGGGAAAAAAAAAACAAACAAACCCAAACCCAACCACTGTTAGTACCAGCAACAGTCTAGTTTCTATAGCCAGAAGGAAGAACTATCACAGATTTGTGCATGCTGCTGAGTGCATTTTGGAGTGCATCAGTCCTAAAACTCTTACGAGGTCTCTTCATGAAAGAGAATCCAGTTGAAAAATGCAAGACTTCGCTGATTTCCGCATTTAAACTATTTTGACGCAGACATTCTTTGCTTATGTACTCTCACATTTGAGCTACTATGCAGTTTTTACTAAAAGTTATACAAGTCAAATATGATAAAGACTAATGAGGCTATTTCTACCAAAGCTGACAGAACAGTTAAAATTATAATAGCTAGTTGGTGGCATTAGGTAAATAGCCAGAAAAGTCGAGAATTACTCAGTTTTAATGGGTGGGAGTAATTACATCTTCTGAGTCATTTTTATATGGTAAGAACCAAACAGATATGAAGTGTGGGAGTTTGATCCATAATAAAGTAAATTCTGTAGTAAATCTACGCAGTAGTATATGTAGTAAACTATGACATCAACAGAGTATGTGAATTTTAGTGAAGGTCAGACTACATACAGAAGGCACACAGCTACGCTGATTAACTCTTGTTACCGAGATGGATCTATTGTCAGTTTTGCCCACTGTGTAAGAGGGTGCAGGGCTAACTGGTTCTAACACCTTCTAAGCAGTGACAGCCACTAGAAACATATTAGCCAACTTTCCAGGAAGATCTACTAGACAGAATGTATTAAAAACAAGGATAAAAATTGACGTCCGTTTCTGATCAAGACTTACCATCATCTGGCTTCTTCACAAATTTCACTCCTAGTTCTTCAAACCTCTTACAAGCTTTATTGACATCAGGGACAGCAATTCCAATGTGTCCTGTGCAACATGGTAAAAAGAGTGCAGTAAACTGTAAGTATTGCTGGGTGGTCTAAGAAAAAGTTTGTTCAGCATTTCATCTTGTGCAAAAAGTTTACATGCTGTAGTTCACGTAAGATCTGATTGCATACAAGAAAAACATTGCTTCCAGAAAGAAAAGCATTTTGGGTATTAACATTATTCTCATTCAGAAAGTTGTTTTTTTGATAGTGCCTTTTAAAATAGAAACTTCAGAGTTAAAATATCTCATTGTTTAGCTGAAAATCTTATCTAGAGTAGGAAAAAAGTAAGATTTTCAATCAGACTGTTTCATCTGCATTTCCTTTCTCCAAGTGTGTCCCTTTAACAGGATTTCATTGCATGTGCTCAGATCAACAGTACAAGGAGTTTATCGTTAATGCTGTATTTGTACAGACGTAACACTGGCACCATGCAAGGCCTGAGCTTACAAATCAATTCAGAAGCTTTAAATGTCAAATGACTAGGATGCAGTATGAAACTTACTCCACAAGCCAGTGACCTTTCAAGCACTCAAACTATCAAATTGAGCCACATAAATACGACCTTCAGTGCTACAGATGAGCAGAATTCTCCTTCTAGCATAAAATGGGTAACCAATGGATTATAAAATAAAAATCCAAATGTAGATCACTCTAAATACTATGATAATCTGATATACAAAAGCAATTACTGTTCTTCATTCAGTACTTACTATTAGCATGCATTTCGTTGCCAAAAGATTAGATTCTTTATAAAAAGAGTAACTGTGGCTCATTACACTGGAACATGTTTGTTTACCTATTTTCACAATCTTTCACAGCATACATGCTAGAAGAGAAAGGACGAGATGAAAGTTCCCTTCTTTCCCAGTATGTTTTCTTCAAAGTAACCTACCAGTAGAGTTTTTTCACCCATACAAGTTTAGAATGTTTTCTCTACTAGTTCTCATAAAAATAAAGCCTACACCATATACTTAGCCAATAACCTTTGCACAGAATTTATATAGATGTTTTTTAAAAACCCAACTGTTTGAAACTCCATTTTTCCCCAATACATGAGAGAAAAAAAATGTAATCACAATAATCCAAAGCTTGAAAACTACAAACACAAAACTAAAGACCTACCAAATCCTCGGGGATCTGAATTGCCATTGTGATAAGATTGATTTTCATCATTTTCAGTGCCCCAGTTGCTGTAAGAAGTAATGATTACATATTGAAGAAAAGCATTGACATTAACAAACCCTAAATGTTCAGTTTCCTCAGGAGGATAAGTTGTTTCTCCTAAGAAACCAGAGAATTTCAACTGTTGACTGCATTCATTAAGCTCTCAAGATTTTTGGTAGTCACAGGTCCTAGGGATATTCTTGGGGCTAATCCAGTTGTTCACAGCCCTTCCTTTGCTTTCAGGTTCTATATTTGAATGAGTCATCGACACTCCTGTCCCATTCAGATCAGAGAGAAGGTTCCATGAGTCAGTTTATCTAGCCATCACTGAGAAACAAAGTTCGGGTAGCAGGTCCCTAAGCTAGGCAAGGCAGTGGGGTATTTGGGAGAGTCTTTCTGCACAATTTCCATGATTAGCAGCATTAACCAAATTATCCTGTTTACAGGAAGTCTATGCTTTGACTTAAATCCTCTTTTGATTAGATTACAAAAGCAATAGTTCTCCATTTTTAGGATGCTCCATAGTTCCAAAGAGAGTTCTAATCACATTGGCTTTTCCTAAATTCTGTGGCTTCCCTGCCCAGATGGCATGCATACTCAAAATACAGTAAGCATTGTTTCATATTTATGTTGCACTGTTCACCTAGCAGTTTGAAAGAGCTCTGGAAAGATTAAGCGCACCACATATCCAAGCTCAACCATATTTTAACGCTATATCACAATGAAGATGTTTCCACAGTAATGGTTACATGTTTTATTCGATCCAACAGGATTTACACTCATCCACTTCTATTTAATCTCTGTTAGCTAAATGCCATCTCTCATTATATTAATACTCACTGTGTCAGTTCAAGCGTAGCTTTTCTAGAGAAGGTCCAAGGCGTTCTCTCGGTTTTGTCTTTCGGGATATCATTTTTATCTTCATACGCCAGGAAATAGAGCGAGAACTTCATAGTAGGAAAGTCAAATTTCTGAAGCAGTCTAAACAGCAACAATTATTTTGAAATAGTAACTTAAAAAGGTAATCGGGTAGCTTGTAAATAAACCAAGATGCTCCCTCCATGGAAGAATTACTGCTGTGACTTTTTTTTGCCTTTCTGACTATAATCTACATCTTAAAATAGCTACCTTTTGAACTATCAAATAGAAGCACTCCAGAGCATGTTATGAAGCTACCAAAATTAAGAGAATCAGATACTTAAAAGCCAAACTATTGGTAACTGCATAGCAAAGCCAGTACAAAGGCTCACCTCTTGAGGTTGGCACTCGTGTTATTTGTTTGTATTTTCTTAGGAAGCTGAGAAAATGTTTATGTTTATCCACTTCAAAATATCACCAAGGAATAAAAATATTTACTTTGAAACTTCAGGAAACATCAGGAATGTGCACAGAGCCTTAGTGTAAACACAGGCTACGGCTGGGCATCTGCCTCCCAACAGCCTTCTCCAGAAGCACGAGTTTGGACCCTGTCTCCAGCTTCCACTGCTCTGGTCTCTTACGACCGGAGGTGGTCATAAGCCACCTCTGAGAATTAGTAAAAACCTTAATTTCAAGATTTGCAGTAATGACTCCAGATTATAAGAGCTGTCCTAAAAGTTACCAGTTAGCTGCAGGCTCAGTGAGACAGAACTAAGCAAGTTGTACACTGATAATTAACGACCTATTTAAGAAAAAAAGAAATTTCTAGTCAAGGCCAGTATTAGTTCATTTGCAGCTTAGGCATTAACTGTGGGAGTTCTCAGAGACTGCCAGCCTGTCCAACTGGGCATCGGCTGATGGGCCAGCATTGTTTATGTAGTTAGACCAATTACTATAATCACATCAAAATAACACAAACTTTTCTGTTCAGAAGAATAGTAGGAAAAAACAAACTTATTGTGGCATTCAACTTCTACTCACGTCATTCCAAGAACTCTCGTATAAAAATCCAGCGACTTCTTAGGATCCTTTACTCTTAACATTGTCTGCTGCAACAAAAAGTCCTGCAGGGGAATAAAGGTTTATTGTTTATAAATCACCCAGAAACTAATTATGGGTATTAACAAACAGGCCAGTTAATAACGAGTCTAAAACTAGCGAGTTTTACTCTACAAATAGAGTACTACATTAAAGGTAAATAAAACATTTTGTTCTTATCTTACACACACAGATTTGTCTTAAAAAAATATGCCGTTGTAACATAACGTTTAAAACAAGCAAACAAAACCACCACTGGTGTCACCCCATATATACAAGCAGCGGCATATTAAAAAAAAAGGTATAATTCTTATCTTTATTTTTCTTTTATGGAGCTGTACTGCACATGAACCACTTTGCATGCGAGCACCCTGGGCACCAGTATGTCACAGCGGGCCTCGCTACAGACACAGAATTTAAATAAAGCTACACTAAACTCATTACTTTTATTATTTCATTGCACAAGTGTTGAATTTCTGTCAAGCTTGACGATATCTTGGCAGCAAAACCGGGGTGCAGTTCTGTAAGGGCACTTTCCCCAAGCTGCAGGGTAACTTTATACACCCAGGGCTAATCAACGACTAAGCGGATGAAAAGCGAAGGACAGGACAGCCTTCGCGGGTGTGTTTCAACAGACGCAGAACTGCTGGAATACAATTACATCGTTCTTCTAATAAAAAATGAAAAAAGTTTGGGGTGTTTTGGGTGACTTTTCTTTTGCAGACCCGGCATGTGCCGGCTGAGGAGCCCCCGCAGCACCCGGCTACCCCGCGACCGAGCACGGCGCAGGCGCTGCCTGCCGCAGCTCCAGCCCGGCGGACGCTGGGTGCACCGGCCGGAGCGCTGACGGGCCGAGCGCGCCGGG
>VWZZ01005916.1:835200-925612 GCA_013399095.1 Psophia crepitans | reverse complement strand
AGGGGGCAACGGCCGGCGGCTGTGCTGTTGGGGGGCTGCTCCCCTCTCCCCGCGTTGCGAGGCGTAGCGCCAGCCAGGTCGGTGAGGCTCTTTGCCTACATCTCTCTGCTAAAGCAGAAGTGCCGGTTAAGGCACCTCCGCTTGTCAGGAGCACGCTAGAAGTCGGCATCCTTCATGCTCTGGGCTTGGGAATTCTCCACTTCTCTCCTTCCTTCCCCTCATCCTCCCTTCGCAGACATACACTGGAAACCAGACGCGCTTTTCTGACACGAACAGGTCCTGTGGACAAGGTTTAGGGCACCTCGGAGGAGAGGAAAGGGAGTTTTAACATAAAAGAACACTCGCTGTTACAACTAGCATGGGTAGCCAGCTGGAGTTCATGCTGGGTTTTGAAGCATGAAAAAAACTCAGTTGAGCCACCAGACATCTTCAGTATGGATGTTAGGAGAGTCAGGGGGGACGTCCGCACACAATATAGTCTCTGTGTTTTAGAGCGAGCTGTGAGAGACTCACCTCTCTATCTTGAGCTTTAGGGGAAAGCATCAGTTTCACGAGGAGCAGTTAAAAGGCAAAGAAATTAACATCCAACCTGCTCCACCTGAGTGTCAAGGAAGACAGTCTTATAGATGACCAGCCCAGTCAGAGAAATACAAAGGAAAAGAGTGGAATTAATTAATTTAGATTTTATGTTTTCCTTCCCCCCCCCTTACTTTCCTAAGTTGTCTTCTCTTCAAATTTTTACTTCAAGAAAGAGATGAACATTTTCTCTAACAGGCGATTGCATGCTGAAATCTATAAACTGGTGGCCACTGTACTTAGGACAAAAATAAGGAGCGAGTACTGTAGCACCAGATGTTGCTTTTCATGTCAGCCTCACTTCTGATTTTCTATTTCCTGGAGCAGGCAATGGTGCCTGAGAGGCTATATAATGCAGTTACAGCTGTGGCTGGCTGCCCTAAGGTCTCACAAGAACTGCTACATAATCCTTGGTAGTTATTTTAATCTTTATATTATAGTACTGTGAGTAGAATAGTAATTTTTGTGCTTTAGTTTTATAAAGCATTTCTCTTAAAGTATCACTGTCAAAATGAACAAGCTACTTTTAGAGGGAAAAAAATAAGCATGAGGTAAGGACTTTAGGTATAGCTTTTCTAGTGGTTATAGTACATTAAAACTAGTCACTCAATGTTTAGATTTGAGCACACTGAATAAAACATTTAATTAGATATACATATTTGTGAGTGCGAAGATCTATTAAATGAGACTGGTAACCAACAAATGGGAAGTGGATGAATATGCCCCATAATAGGAAAACATGGAGAGAGGATTTACCTGCTGCTTTGTAGCTCTGAGTTACGGACTTGGGATTCAGAAACCAAACCTTTCCTAGGCTTATGTGGTAGAGGCATAGGAAGGGAAAGAAAATGGGAGGAGCCACCTTTGCATAACAGCCTATTACTTAGCAGTTAGCCATGAATATACTTTTGTTCGTGCTTTTTTAGAAATTCTCTTCTAGGATGATTAACCTGCTAGTTGCTGACCACCAGCTGATAGACTAAGAAATTTCTTTCCCATGTTGAGGAATGGCTATTAACTGCAATGTTCCAGGGTTTAGGGTTAAGAGAAAGTCTGACTCAGTTTCATTATGCTGAAGATGTCTGATGCTAAATTAAGTTTTTTCCACTGAAAAAATAGTACTCAATATCCTCCATCTTGCCTTACTTCTGCAAACACATGTGTTGAGAGTATTATGCATGGTGGAGTATTTGTATAAAAATCATGTGTAAGTGCTTATGGCAGGAATGCTTTAAGACCTGGCATGGAAGTGTGTGCAAGTCTCTTTGTAAGCTCAGTTCCTGAATATGTGTATATATTTTGCAAAGTAGAATTTAAACAAATTGTTTATATATTAAACCATTTCTATTTTTCAGTGACCAGATACTCAGTGAAAGTATTTGTATTTTAATTTTATTTGTTCTGTAAAAAGATGTTCGCTCCACAGAATATAAATGTACGGTAATTTTTTTTTTAAAAATATTTCTGTAATTATTTTCAGCTTGACATTTGTTACTTATCATAAAACATATATAAATGTCTGTTATCTTAATAACTTGAAGGGAGCTTCATGAGACTGTTAAATTTATATACCTGGGTAGTCAGTTTTGAGATGCTCTCGTTTTTCATGGTTTTTATATTCCCTACCTTAGTCGTCTTTCTATCTTCTTGAAAAGGTAGATTTGAAAGATCTGGATTGTTATAAGTGCTTTTTTGTTTCCTTCCCCTCCCCGAATTTCAGGATGGAGGGGATACAAAAACAAAGTAAAGAAACTTCGAACACTGGAGAAGATGCTGGGCCCAGTCTTGCTGCCACAAATAGTGCTGGGCCTAATCTCACTGCAGAGAGCTCTGTGTCTGCTCCTGTTGCACCAGAAGCTGTGGTTGTCAGATCTATTCGCCATACTCCACAAATATCAAGCTTTTCCTCCTCGCAAGAGTCTTTTTCTGTTGCAAGCCGAAAGTTGTCTAGGTTTTGCCGGAGCACTAGTGGAGTTCTATCCTTGCAAGAAGCTTTAAAAGAAAAACAGGTTTAGTATTCAAACATAGGTCTTGAAATAGATTTCTGATTCTTTACCTAGAAGATTAAACTCAGTTTATGTTAATGGTTTCTTTTTTTTTTCCCTTTCCTTTTTTTTTTTTTTTCTCCCTTTCCTTTTTTTCATACTCAGTTCTTTCATTAAGTTATTCCTGGTAGAAAGTGAGTGAGTCTTTGTTTTCAATATTTGCAGTATTTTAAGATTTTACTTTAAAGTAGTAGAGGAAGGAATTAGGAGATATTAACTGACTAATTCACACTGAAGCACAGCTGTACCCAGCTTAGTTCCTGCAAATATATTCCCACTCTAGATACTTCCAAATTTATGTTGTGATGTTTCTGTACTAATATAATAAATTGAAATATTGTGAAAAATAAAACCAGTTAATATGGCACAACAATGTCTTAAAATCTAGCTGCAGTGTATTTATTGTTTGCTTTTCATTGACATATCCTCAGAGTTGACTTTACGTCTTATAATAATACTTAATAATTTGTTTTTCTGTTAGCCTCTGAATATTTAGGTATCTTTAAGGAGTAGGGCAGGTATGGAGTCTTATAATGCAAGACAGTAGATTTCAGCATTAGTTGCAAGTTAAGTAGCAAGTCCTTGTTGTGATCACTTTGTGTATTTTTAGTTTGAAAGATGTGTTTAATGTTTTAGGCTCGATACAAAGAAGCAAGAGAATACCGAAGAACAAAAATCGATGCTTTGTATAAATACACATTTGAAGTTCTCAGTGTCAGGCTAGGTTTAGAGTTAACAACTGTGGAAGAAATGATTTTGGATGCCCCTTCGGTGAGTCAGTTCTGTGTTTTTGTTGATTGCAATTATTAGTCAAAATATATAGTAGATTGCTGCTTTGATATGAAGTGTTATCCATAATTTTGGTCATTTCTGCCAGAAAACGTGATTAATAAGGTATACAACTCATCTAAAATGATACCTGACTAAATCGTTAGCTTAGTTTCCTGGCGGACTTGCAGATATACCCAAGGCTTTTCACTGCGGCTTTTTCATCATTCTTACCTCAAGGAAAATACAATTACTGCTGTTATTTTGATCCAAGGGATTCTTGTCACATCTATCAGTTCCAACAAGTTTCATCCATGTCAGTCGAATATTATGATAAAGATGATAGTTTTTATTTGTTAAGCAAGTCGTCACTGAAATGCCAAAGATTTGGCAGAAATATGTGTAACTTCATAGGAACATTTTGAAAACAGAGTGTTATTTAGTAATAAGAGGGAAGATTAATCCTGCACCACTTAATTACTGTAATTATATTTGGAAAGACCCATTAAATAGTTTCCAGGTTTGAGTGGTTTATCTATTTTTGAGTGTTTTAAAGATGGGATAAAGTAGGTGTGTAGAGCGAGTTGATCCCAAACCTGTGGAACTTCTGAAAGCTCAGTCATTCTTTGTGTGTCTTCAGTGTTGTGTCCTTTGTAGTTGTCATGGTTTAGCCCTAGTCAGGAGCTAAGCACTGTGCTGCTGCTTGCTTGCTCCTCCCCATGGCCCCCCTCCCATCCCATGGGATGGGGAGGAGAATCAGCAGAAAAAGGTAAAACTCATGGGTAAGGATAAGAACAGTTTAACAGGACAGCAAAGCAAGAGGAAAATCTCTACAACAGTACTAATAAAAGAATATACAAAGTGGGTGATACAAAATACAATTTGCTGACCACCCAGAACCTGATGCCCAGCATGCCTCTCCCCAACAGCAGTCCCCCTGTCCCAGCCAGCTCCCCCATTAAAGACATGACTTAATATGGTATGAAATATCCCTTTGACTAGTTTGGGTCAGCTATCCTGGCTGTGTCCCATCTCATCTTCTTGTGAAGATTAACTATTCCAGCTGAAAACCAGGACAATAGTCTTTCAAAGTGTTTGAACAATCAGGAAGTAGCTAAACTGTTCTTTCAGTAGAGTATCAAAACTCAGTATGGCTGTATATGAAAAGATGTGGCCCTTGCCTTCTCTGATTGCATGATGTTACTTTTGCCTGGTAGAGAGGTTTGACTAGCATTCAAAGCTCAGCCAGATATTGTCTCCTTTGAGCAAACAAATCAATTGTTAAACTTCAGCTGTTCAGTTACAAGACAAATGTAGTCCCAATCCAAATTTCCTGGGTTTTTTATTTATATATCATAAATTGTACTTAAACAGTCCTGTTTTTTCTTATGCTTGTGCAACATAGAGGTTCTTTAAGAGTTGTTAATCAAGTTGTTAATCAACTAATATTTCCCTTTTTTATAGTTTTAGGTCATCCTGACTTCATGTAAAACTGCTGTTCTACACTGAGTTGGATTAATTTGGACACTTGAGAATTTTTGGGTTCTTAAGACTTTTTTGTTGGTTGATTTTGCGTTGGGGTTTCTTTTCTGTCACCAGGACTGCCTGAAAACTTTTTATTAATGGATGTTTTCCAGTTTTCAGTTTTAGTTTATTCATAAACAGTTTAGGCTGTTGAGGCTGTGTCCTTTAACAAACTGTCAGTTAGTAAATTCCCATATACATATCCTGTCTTTGACATCTGTGAGTTAAGCATTACGCTTTAAAGCATTAGCCTGTACGTGTATTCACACAGTGAGCGTTTGTACCATGTGGACTTGAACTAGAAGCTATTTGCAGAAGCTGTAGCCACAGGGACGGCCAAAGTCTTACCGCCTGTGTAAAATCCTACAAGTCCAAAAGTTACTGATTGTCTTTCTCTTCCTTTCAAGTTGGAGTGCTTTTTGTAGTAGTGAATCTTTTTCTAATTGTTGTCACTGCCCTTTCAGTACTTCACAATTTTTTCTCTTCTTTCACTATCTTTCTGTTTTGTTTTGTTTTCCATTTTAACCCTGTTATTCACAAGTGCCTATTAACCAAAGGGAAAGCACAGCATCCATTTCTAGAGCTGGTTTGCTTTTACTACTTTTATTTTCATACAAAGTTGCCTTCTCGGAAGAGTGGGCTTAAATTCTGTCCACCTGGGTGTTACTCATTTTCCTGTCACTGCTCTGATTCAGATTTTATTATTCTGGGAAAAAATCAATGCTCATCAAAAAATATACCACATCTAGAGGTGTATGGTTTTTTTTTCGTTGAACAGTTGATGCATCTCCAGGCATACTTGCTGGCTAAATTTCTGACTTTTTTTTTGATGGGAGGAAACAAGGTCTAGCTACCAAGGTTGGACAGTTTGAAAGCCCAGTCACATCTTGTTGAATTAGTCATCCTTGCAGATAACTACAGAGACTGTGAAAGAAGCCAGAAAGCCAGAAGCTGGAGCAATAATTTCTGATGTCCTCCAAACCCTCTTTCAGTGCTTTTCAGAGCTTTGCTCACTACCTGCTAAATCACGTATCCTGGTTTTAGCAGGACACACAAATTGCCTATGGGAGTTTGAAAATTCAGATTTTGGAAACCCTAGCTATAATTTCAGGCAAATTCTTCAGAATGATAATCTGTATACAAAGAGTGTTTGTTCTGAAACTTTGCACCCTTACTATCCAAAGCATCTTTTATAACATGACAAAATCAAAATGCCCATCTAGAGACCTAGATGGTGTTTTAGGGTTGCCAGTTCATGAACAGGTACAGCAAACTAATTATGACACAGCATGGTCTCTCTCAGATGTGATGTCTTTGTCCTTCCAGAGGTCAGCAAAGACTTTGTCGTCACGAAAACGTTATGGAGCCGTTGTGGCCAATTCATGTTTCCAGAATAAAATCCTCATGTGTTGTGTTATTCCTCTTTACAAATTAATCTTTTACATTTAGGGGTAGAGCAACAATAGCAGGCTATGTCAAGTTACGCTAATCTGCCATGTGTGTTTCTAAGTCTGTTATGACCAATTGCTTTCTGTTGATACTTTAGACTTACAGATCTCTGAGTG
The DNA here is from genome assembly GCA_013399095.1 of Psophia crepitans. Lineage (NCBI taxonomy): Eukaryota > Metazoa > Chordata > Aves > Gruiformes > Psophiidae > Psophia > Psophia crepitans. Next base: position 919,134 of record VWZZ01005916.1, on the reverse strand, counting down.
ACAGAACATCTTCCAGTGTCTCTGCATTACTGGACAAGACCATAAACATTTGATACACAGTTAGCAGGAGCTAGGCCACCTGCATGTGCAGGTTCAGTACTTGAAGGCAATATTTGATATATCTATGTTCTTTTGTAACTCCTCTTGATATTTGAGGATAAACATTACATGCCACCAAAACTTTACACAGTGGCATGTTCAAATTATTTTTGCATGTTTTAGAGCACATGAAAATATTCTGAGTAACAAATATTCACTTTTTGATTTAACAGCTGGAAGCCTTTGATTCTTTTTTTGCCAAGGGAGGAAGTAAAACATTGAAAGTTTTCTATCAAGAAGGAGAAGCACCAGAAATAGGTACATTTTTAGCAATATTAATACAGGCAGATGTAATCGTGCCTTCTTTTGTTAACATTGTTTAATGTTTCACAGAATAAAATCTGGTTTTACTTGCTCATAATTCTGCTGTCCTTTGCTCTAAGGACTGAGAATCCATTTTTTAAATGCTTGCTTCAAGTCGAATTATTTAGAAAAATTTCAGCCATTCTTGGAAGGAAGGCTATAAAAAGCTATATAAAAGCTATATAAAAGTTCTTCTGAAATCTTAAAGTGGCTGCAACTTTTTCTTACAGGATTTATGCCTCCAGTTCATTAGAAAGTACTTCTATAAAATCTGTCTCAATTTGCATTTATTATAAATATTTGATTTATTTTATATATATATATAAATATATATATATATATATTTGTTTTCACATGCTTGGTAGAGAATTAGAATTTAATGTCCAAAATCCTAATGGTCCTTAAAGCACTAAACTTGCTGTTCCATTTCCTATTTACATGAAACCATCAAATTGCATAGAATTATATCTGCAGAGGACCTGAGGGTATCTCATATTCTCTGTTTTCTCACTTAGGCATGAGATCTGTGTGATGGGGTGAATGTCAATAAGCAAAGTACCTCAGTCACCAGTAAATTAATCCAGAATGATGGGCTTGAGCAAATTCCTTTTTCAGTACAGTACAGTGAGCCAAAATTGCTTTGTAAGACACATGTGTTTGGTATAGATTTTTAACTGTGTGGTTAATTGCAGTGATGGATTCTGCTATTTTGAAAAATAGTGACAGCTATGAAATACTTTTCAGAATGTGGTCGGACATTTCCAGGAATTGTAAAAGGAAGTAAAATGATGCGATTGTATGTGGACAGCACACCGGACAAATTTGTAGGACTATGCATATTTTTTCTTCGTTTTAAGAATGACAGCCATATAAGTGCAAAAACTATACATGAGGTATTTTCTCATATATTTTAAAACCTAAAAACTTTAAAAGTAGCTATTTTTGTTTCATTATTTGTTTCATTATTGTCACATAAGTTACTGGCAACTGCATTTTTTGCATTTTAAGCTTTATTATGCTTTTTGTGCTCCTTTTTTTGGGAGACAATGAATACCTATATTACTTCAGCAAATACTCAGGATATCCTGTGAATTCAGTGTCTTACAGAACTCTTGTTAAAGAAGTCAGTATTTAGATTAATTTCTCATTCTTCTTGCTGTTTCTGAAGAGCTTAAAGACTGAAATCTCTAAACAAGGACTCACTGAGAAGACTTTATTGCAATACCAGGAGAGGAAGAGTTTGCTTGTACCTTTCTCTTTCATGTATCTTTGAATACATGAAATACACATTTATCCTATGTAAATTAGGTAGCAAGAGTTTTTCTGCTTTACAGCTGTATAAGACAAAATAGATAACTGTGGGCTTCATTCTCATTTATAGCCACACATCTTAATACTTGAGCAGTGCTCAAGAGGGCAGTAAATTGGCAAGAATCAGTCCTATATATGCATCTTCCAATCAATGACTTGAAATTTTTCAGACCAAAAATCCATTCTTAATTTATATATTTTATATATTTAAAATGTTTTATTCCTTTTAAGAGCTGAGAAGGTGAAGGGGGAAAAGCACCATTAGAGATAAGATGCAAGATCTGTCTTTATTAAGAGTCTCAGTATAGGTCATAAGAAATAATTTTGCATCCAAATCCTTACTGAAGTGATGAGAAAAGGAAATTTATGTTCTAGAAAGTTTGTTACATGAAGTATGCTAATATTTGCTGATTTGAAAAACATCTGAAATATCAGAATATTAAAAACAGTCAGAAGTTTAGTCTTGGAGAGTAGACAAAAATTTCATCTGATCCAAAGTAATATATATTCAGTCAGATAGTTGCTTCTGACATAATTTCAGATATAGACATTCAGAGCACTTTTGCTACTTGCATTTCACTACTTCGTACCTAATTGTAGATGGGGACATTTAGAATATTTTTAATTGTTATGCACTATTAAAAAATTTCCAAACTTTCTCTAAGGTAGGGAAGTGACTGAAACTGCAAACATATAACCTAGCAGCCTTTGAAAACTGTATTAAATCATTATAGACTCCCTTTTTTGATTCAGAGTGGTATCTTATGGTCACACTGTAGATATCAGTATTTTGTAAAGATTTTGTCTCCTTAAATTAAGGTTTTCATTGGCAAATTGGGGCGCCTTTATAAATTAATACACTGATTTTATAATACTGTTTCCAGTCTGAGTTACTGTATTACTAACAATCATTCTGTTACAATGCAGGATATATTCTTTGGTGTTTTGGATGCCACTGAAGGACTCTTACGTGGTATTAGGAATATGATAGAAAAGATTTTTCTCCCTGCTATCCTTGCAACAAATAAGTGGGGTGCTTTAAGTCAGTCCAAACAAGATACAAAAGACAAACAGAATTTTGTGGAAACAATTAACAGATACCTTTCATTTTTAGAAGGTAAGCAGTGCATTTAGGAAACAATCAAAGTAGGGGAATTCTACTTAAGAATTTCCGTTTAAAGGCAGTAGCACATAGGCAAGGAACTTCTGCAAGGAAAAATAAAATTATCAACTACTTGCATACTAAATGCATCGGTAGATTATTTACTTAAGAAAATTCTCTGGTGATATGTTATTTTTAAGGAGGAACGTTGGATTTAAAATAATTTTCTGATTTTTATGAGTGCAGTAAAATGATAATTATATTGAAACAACACTGATTGCAGACATATTTCCAAATTTAAATTGCTTACACTGGTAGAAATTAAAGTCTTAATTAGTGCTGTATTGTAATTGCTTTTTTTTCCCCAGGGGCTCTAATAAGTATTGAGGGAACTGTTGAGTTGAAAAAAATAGATTACATTAATTTTTCTGAACTCCAGTCCTTTGAGAAAGTATCTGCAGCAGCTGATAATCCTGAAATGGTTCACCAGCTAGAAGAAGTACTTATGATATGGTATAGGCAAATTGAACAGGTAAGTTGTTGTTTTAACAACAATTTAACATCAATTAAGCAGAAATATGGTGAGAGTTGGGGTTGTTCAGCCTCGAGAAGAGAAGGCTCCAGGGAGACATTACAGCAGCCTTCCAGTTCCTTAAAGAGGAAAGCCAGAAAGGGGCTGTTTACAAGGGCAGGGAGTGATAGGACAAGCCACAGTAGGTTTAAGCTAAAAAAGGGGAGATTTAGATTAGATATTAGAAAGAATTCTTGAGTGTGAGGGTGATGAGGCACTGGCACAGGTTGCCTAGAGAAGCTGTGGAGGCCCCATCCCTGGAAATGTTCAAGGCTGGGTTGGATGGGGCTTTGGGCAACCTGGTCTAGTGTAGGGTGTCCCTGCCCATGACGGGAGGGGATTTGAGCTATATAATCTTTGAGGTCCCTTCCAATGCAAACCATTCTGTGATTCTGTGAGACTTACCTAAAATTAATTGAAGGTTTCAGCTTTATCACCACCTGAACAAGACAAGTGCTTCTCTTCTATGCACAAGTGAAGTGAAGTAGGCAGTCTTTATCCCTAAGAATTTAGTCTAGGAAGAAGAAGTGTTCCTGAACAGCTAATATATAAATAGTAAGTAGGTAAGAGGACAGAAGGATGCAGGAGTAATAACACTGGCAAGGACTACAAATATATAATTAGGTACACCTATTAAGTTTCTGCTGTCAGTTGTGGTATGAGATACTGCTCTTAAAAAGATATTTGACCAGGCCCAGTAGGGCATTTTTGATCCTGTATAAATTTGGTGCATTTCAATCTACAGATTCTGATTAAGAAAAAATGAGTATATGCTGAGATTCACTAGTTTATGACAGCAGTTGAACATATATATTAGATGTCTTCATTTCAGTTTAAGAGTGTGATTAAGTGCAATTCAGATTTAGGATGCTTTTCTAAATCACAACCATTTTCAGATGTCAATAGCTGCAAGCTTGTTCCTTTTTAAGTTAGTACCCTCAGAGTGTTTCTTCCCTTCTTTATAATGATTTGTCTAGTCTCTATAGTAGGCATTTGGTTTTTGTTCCCCCCCCCCCCGTTATGTTTTTCTTCTTCAAATTGTTTGCAGGTTCTGATTGAGAGTCAGCAGGTGAGGAAAGAAGCTAACAATTTGGGTCCACTGACTGAACTAGAGCACTGGAAATGTATGTCTGCTAAATTTAATTTTATTATTGAGCAGATCAAAGGACCAAACTGCAAAGCTGTCATTAATGTCCTGAATGTTGGACATTCTAAACTGCTAAGGGTAATTATGGTTTTGCATTTTATATTGCTTTTTACTATAATAGGCACAGCTTGTGATATTCATCTTGTGCCATTGCATCTAAGAGACACTTCCTGAGGAGGATTAGGAGAGGAAAATTTAGGTATGGTGCTGCTGTGCTCTTTAGGAGAAAGAGCAAGACATTTGTAGAGGTAGAGACAAAAAGTACTATAAATAAAAATAACTTTTATTGCCTGCTTTGACAATGCCTTTTAGAAATTAATTTACTGTGGCTTTCTTCTGGCAGATCAGTGCAAGTTAAAGATATAGTTGTTCACTATGTATGAAGTTTTTTACGGTACTGTTTTCTCTCTAGATGTGGCAAGAGTTAGATGCCAGAATCACAGATGCAGCAAATGAATCAAAAGATAATGTAAAATACTTATGCACACTTGAAAAAGTTTGTCAGCCACTTTATAACTATGATATTGTAAGTATGCCTTTCATCATTCTTTAAGCATAGTTTAGGTATTGATGTAGAATGCAGAGGGCAAAAGAAATCTTTGTATTTGCTTAAAAGTATATTTTTCTGATTTAAAATTAGAAAAAATTAAATTTACTTTTCTGATTTTTTTCTAAACGCTTGTGAAGCTAAATGTTAAAGCACTAAGTTTATTATATATTACGTTAAAAAAATTATATGTATTTTATCACTAAACATAAACACACATAATTGCCTAGTAAGTCAGTCCTGCTGCCAATATTATTTTTAAAATGAGCTAAAACAGGTATGTATTTTATAATACAAGAATCTGAAAATGTCTTTCACTGAAAATTCTGTATGTCAATCACACAGCTGTAACCAAAATTTCAGTTATATAGAGAATAATGAAACCTAATGAGGTCCTAAATGGGTAAAATAGTATTTCGATATTAAAAACATCTTTAGCTGCTTCTATTTGCAGAAGTATTAGCTAATCAGAATTTAAATAATTGGTTGTTCATGTACACTAGTGAACCCCAGTTGAACGTATCAGTTACAAGGTTTATTAAGTATTAATTATTATAACAGGTATATATTTCTAATTATTACTGCACAATAGGGTGGGAGGAAGAAATATGCTAGGAAAAGTTGCTCAATGTGCTTTGCTTTTTTAGTCCTCCTTGGTCCTATCTGCCTCTTTTCCCCTGTCAGGAAGTGTTGCATTTCTTTTCAATTTCTGTCAGCTTAGAATCCTACTTCAAAGTTTTAACTGAGGGGAAGCAAAAAGACTGTGATAATACATGACATAGTATTCCATCCAGTATCAGGTCTAGGAGAGAGGTGTATGATAAATGATATTACTAAGCAGCTGTTTATTTTCAAGTCTTCAGAGTATCACTAGAGGGTGCCAGGCACCAGGCCATCAGGAAGAGCTGCTTCGTAGGAGTTATTAAGATAAAATTCCTTTTTTTCTTACAGAGAAACCCACCATTGTTGGTGGTAACCTATTAAACAGTTAGTAATTTTACTAGTATGGGATAGTTAAGTATAATTATTTGTTTAATCTGGAGCAATTTGGATACATCTGAATTTCTGTTTCATCTCTTGGAACATTGTTCCAGAGATAAAGATAATCTAGGTAGGTTTTTCTATGGTATTCAACTTAAAAATAATGAGATCCAAATTAAGTGTATCCTTTTTTAAAAAGAACTACATTCTAAGTTGAGTTGAATTTAATACTGGATATTGAAATGTATTTTTAATGTTAGTGGATCAGAAATGAGTACATGCAGATTTAATGATATTTAGTGTGTGTGTAAAATGTCATTTACTGTATGTAGTACCACGTATAGTCACATTTGTAGCTGAAGTGGGTTACTGTGTGAAAATTTAGACTGAGCATTTAACTCAGGGCTTTGAATCAGAGAAATATCCACAGTTCAGTATTCAGGGCTGCTTTTTTTTGAGGGGGGGGGGAGCGAGGAGCGGGGGGCAGGGGTGTGTCAAGGATTAAAAAAGAAAACTGGTAGACTCAGAATTTCCTGATTGCATTTTGGGGTTGGCAATTGTGGTGATGAACAACATATGGACACTGAGGGGTTTTTTTATACCATATAGCCTGTCTTTCACACTCTTCTGAAAAATGCAAGTGCCTGCTGTCTATCCATAGTATTGGTGTGCTTTGAGTTTGCAGCCCAAAGTTAATTCCAGGAGCTTGTCTTATCTGTTGAGGGGTAACAGTCAAAATTATTTTTTCTTGATGTTCTGAATTGCAACTCTGATAATATTAATGAAATTTTTTTTTTTTTTACCTTTTTTCCCCACTTCCACTTTGGAAGTGATCGAATTACAGCATACTTGTAATACCACAGTTTGATTTTAATGATATGAACACTGATTTCGTGGAAGGTATGAAAGATTCAGGTGTTTCATGTGATGATTGAATGAATTAGGCACTCATAAATGAAATTAATATTGTGACAATTATTTAATGAGTTTTGTGAAAAGTCTGAATGAAACTCTTTAGAGAAGGAGTTAGAAGGAGGAATCCTTCTCTAAAGATTGTTATCACAATGTAATTGCATGGAGTATATTTAACAGCTGTACTTGAAGGAAAACAAAAGCATTAATCACAGACAACCACTGTCAGCTGCTGGAAGAATACTGCCTTTTGTGCCAAAAAAATGTAACTTGTACTTTTCGAATCAATGTTGATTATCAAAATAGCTTATTTAAAATATTCATATTAATATCCTTATAGCTCACTTTTTTTAAACAAGAAACCTTCTGGTAAGATGCCATGGCATTTTGAAGATTGCTTCATGTGATTTAGGGAAAAATATAATTTAGAAGTTGTCAACAGAATAGAAATATAGATGCTAAGAAAGTAATTTTTTTTCCTCAAAACTCTGCTTTAAGGTGTCAATGACACATGGAATACCAAACTTGATAAATGCTATACGAATGATTCACAGTGTTTCAAGATACTACAATACCTCTGAGAGAATGACATCATTGTTTATAAAGGTAAATTAATTATATTATAATTAAAAGTATAATATTAATTATAAAAATTATGTGATTTTTTCCAGGAAAAAAAAATTGTTTAAATCAGGAGGACATTTGCTAAAAAATGCTAAGAAATAGTGTGGTCAGGAGAGGATTGACCTTGAATTAGAGACTTGTCTTCTGGAAGGAACTTTGTTTTTATTTTGGTTCAGCAAAATTATTTTTTTCTTCTTGATCAGTTTTCTGATAAGAATTAATCTGTTCAGTTGTTTCCTAAATCACTGAAATCTGCAAGTACTCTTAATATCAGCCTTGAAGACCTATTAAGCAGGTGACCATCAGTCTGACTAGGCTATTCCTCCAAAGGTATGAAAGACAAAGTTCCTGTTTTCAGATGCAAGTCATACTCGAAAAGTTAATTGAATCTCAGGTCATAAACTTTGCCACCTTAAACAGAAAATTAAGACCAGCTAGGTAATTATACTAATGTCTTTTGTGGAAAAGATAGTTTGTGTAATGGTTTTAGAACAAAGAAATCCTGCTTAACTAAAATACGCACCTCCAGTAAGCATCTAGGGGAAATTCATGGCAGACTTTTATGGCACCACTTTACTGGTGGTTTTTTTTATGAATATCCCAGGTTTTAGTGTAAAGTTTTTTTGTTAGAATTCAGTTTGAACTAGGATGTTAAGAAATATGCCCTTCCTTTTTAGACTATATTTATCCATGGCTGGGGCTGTTTTCCATACATTAGATGTTAGGTATGGATTATACAGCAATGTTTATATTGCCTATTATGTAATTGTTTTTAATATGTTTGTTTATTGACACCTGCTAGTATCTTAGTGGTTTAAGGGATTGAGCATTTCACTGCAGAGGCTAATAACAAATCGGTTACCCGAAGCTGTGCTAGTAGCAAGGAGGAAGCCCTATTTTAATCTGGAGGTTTAAGATGCCCCCTACTGTTTGCTTCCATTCGATCATCAGCGGTGACGCTGGCAGTCCTATCTACAACTTCCCTAGTCATTGTATTCCTGCGAGGCTGCCTTTGGTGTGGCAGTTTTCAGTCTTCAGTTAGGGATTCTTAAGTACTGTCTTATAGTACTGACAAATACCTCCTGGGACTTAAACACAGTTCTAGGAGTGTTTTAGAGACAATGTATAGGGTGTCTGTAATGTATATTACATAAATTATTTAGCTGCTACTATTCCCATGGGTGAAATTTATCTGAAGTCTTATGGTACTAAAACATGCATGTGGGAATTTTGTTAGATTTTTGTTTAACAGGCAGATTTCCTTAAAAGCGTGAGACCTAGTTGTTTTCGCTTCTGCGCTAGGTTACAAATCAAATGGTCACGACATGTAGAGCATATATTACAGATGGTGGCTCATCTCATGTCTGGGAGCAGGAGGCATCAACAGTCATTCGAAAAATTAAGGTTTGTATTTTGGTATTTTATTATTCACCTATCAAAGTAAACAGAGGGAACTCCCATATCAATATGTATCAAATATTTCAGACCTCTTTACAGTTTTATTTCATGATTCTTTGAGTGTTTTCCTGATTTCTTAGCCCACTCATTTTTGCTGGAATTAAGAGTGGCCTTGTCTATATCAGGGTGATCCATCACTGACCTTGGAATTGGCACCTTCACCATAGGTGTGACCAAGGAATTTTGTCAGCTTGTAAAATCCACATTCTTCTCTCTTGAGGCTATTAGATATGGTACCATCTTGCTCTGTCATGGGGAGTCCGGTATTTGAATAGACCCACACTTTGTTATAGTAGATCTTTCCAAAACCAGATTTCCTTGGCACACTGTGAAAATTCAGTGCTGAGAGAGTCTTCCTCTTCTTCAGCTGATGGTGACATATTAAGAACAAATTAAGCACATGCAATATACCACAGCAAAATACATCCAGCTGTGGAGTTACTGATTGCCAATAGTGACTTCATTTCCACCTTCTCCTTTATCAGACCTCAGCTACTGACTTCCTCTCTTAGAATCATTAAGGTTGGAAGAGACCTCAAGGATCATCCAGTCCAACTGTCCCCCCACCACCTATTACCCACTAAACCATGTCCTTCAGTACCACGTCTAACCTTTCCTTAAACACCCGCAGGGACGGTGACTCCACCACCTCCCTGGGCAACCTGTTCCAATGCCTGACCGCCCTTTCTGAGAAGAAATTTCTCCTAAGCTCCAACCTGAACCTCCCCCCAGAAAGGCAAAGGATCTCATAGCCCTTTAAAAATTAGGTCCACACATACAAAAGAAAATGTATTGAATGTATCTCTCCTGACCTGACAGGATAATATTATTCTAATAATTCATATTTTTCATTGAGGTAATCTTGTGACTGTTCTACAACTGGCAAGCCCTCATTATTCCATGAGAGAAATATAAGCCCGATTTCTAATCATGGTGATCAGTCTTCACTCTAGTATCTGTATATTCTTGAAGACCTTAACGTTCCTTTCAGTGAGGACCTTTTTTAATTTCCTGTAATTCATAGCCAATTGTTATATATACACATATATATTCAAACAGTCAGGTGGCTGCCAGTATATTGTGATAAAATCTGTTTTCCAAGAACTGACAGAAGATTTTGTAATCCAATGATTATATACTTTATATTACTCACCAATCACTATTTTTACATCTGATAAGATCTTAGTATTTTAAATAAATAAGGGACTGAGAAAGATGGATGATTCTTCAATCTCATTTTATTTCAGACTTGTCAACATACATTAATTTGTAGAACCAATTTCCTTTAAGTCCCCTGAGAGTTCCAAATGGACTACTCTGTTGTGCCAAATTCTGTTCTTATCCAGAGGACAGTGTGACCATTCTTAAATAAGATAAAGGCTTTTCTTAATATTCAAGTGTCCCATTTGGAGCAGGAGTCATCACCTGCTCTTTGCTGGCCTTTAAACCACCCTACTTTAACAAGACCTAAAAATTTCCTGTTCTTTTTTTGGTGACTTGTTTCCCAGAGTTAAGTCTTTCACTGTATTGTGTTGTATGTTCATATGGTGCAAATCTTTGCTACACATACTGAAAGAAAACGGCTGTATGTAAATCATTACTGCCTGTTGACTGAAACTAGATTCAGTGATAACTAACCACTTGGAAATGAGAGTGGGTTTGAGTTCTCCAGTCTCCCGCCCTTAAGCATGGCATAATGGGTATGGTTATTTATTCCTTTGCTTTTTAGGACTGCATGTTTCTATTGAAAGAGTATCAGAAATGCTTTCATGAAACAAAGCAAGAGATTTTGGAAACTCTAGGAGAAAAGACATTTGAAGTGTCGGAAATGTACATTTTTGGAAAATCTGAAGCTTTTTGTAGGAGATTAGAAAAAGTGAGTATACTGTGTGCTGTTATTATCAGTAGAGAAGGGCTTCTCCAAAGAACACTTTACAGGGTGGATACTTGTCAACATACATGCTCCTAATCATCCTGTGAAGGAGTTTGTAACTCTTTATTGAGAGAAATTAGGCACTTCCACAGGGTAAGGAATCCCAGTACTTCAGGCAGTTACCTCACAATGTCCTGCTGAATTTGGCAATTTATCTCTGTTAGTGTGGAGAGAAATAGCCTAATTGATCTAAAGCTTGGATCCTTATTTTAGGAGATATAAATTTATGTGTGAAATAATACATCTTTGCTTTTATGAATGATGTCTTAAGGTATTAAAAACTCCTGTTCCTGCCATACACAGTTCTTCAGATGATTCTGCTGCTTGGTGTGGTCTTAACATTTAGCCTGCTCAGGTTTTAGTTTATAGAGGAAGTAGCAAATAATTTGTAATGAGCATGAATTATATTTATATTTCAGATTACAGAGATGATAACTGTAGTACAAACTTTTTGTGCACTGAGTCTGTCTACTATCGAAGGGATAGATATTATGGCAGTAAAATTCAAAAATATCTACCAAAGTGTTCAAAAGAAACAATATGACATCCTTGATCCACAAAAAAAAGAATTTGATGTGGATTTTGTGAACTTTATGGCAAAAACTGAAGGTTTAGAGGTAAGTAAAGTTTTGCTACCTATAACTAACTTGGAGAAGAATTCCATCACTACTTCCTCAATATCTCCCTGATTGTCACTGAGACTTTGGACTGAATAGATTACAATGTTTCTCTTCCAAAGAGTTTGTGTTTGTCTGGAGAGAGGCTTTTTCCATTCTGTCTCCTCCTTCCAAGCTGTAAAATGTATCAGAGTCCTCACTGGAGGTTAGTCACTCTGCAGCCAAAATGAGAAAAATTGAGACCTGAGAAAATTATCTATGTGGAGGTTGTTTACTAGCCTGGAGACACGTGGTTAGATTTTGGGCAGAACAAAGCTGCAACTGTTTTCAATACATAATTTTAGCAAAGAATCAAATCATCTGCCATTTTAAGAGATTACTTGACTGACACTAGCTATTGATTATATTAAACATCAACCAGTGAAGGCTGCTATTTTATGCTTTAAGCAGTAACAGCTTCAAATGCTACTGTGTTAAGAAAGTATCAGGCATGAAAATACTACTACATGGCTATACTATACTAAATAATATATTCTTTAGATACAGTTACAGACATTTATGCGTTCCTGTTTTGGGAGAATTTTGTCTTCACAGCATGCACTTCGGTTACTTCAAAGGTATTGGTAATTATGTTTTAAAATATTTTAAATTAACTTCAAATTATTGATTATCACATTTTAAATTAGCAAAACAAAGGGCTTAATCAAGACTCATTATTGATGTTCTCAACCATGTAATCATCATAAAAGATGTATTTTAGCTTATGGGAATCAATATGTTCTCCTATTTCTTAGTTTTATTGCAGTTTATTTCATATATACAAGAGGATACTCAAAGGAAAAAAAAAAAAACTGAAAAAACCCCCACAATNAAAAAAAAAAAAAAAAAAAAAAAAAAAAATCCCAGATCTCAGAAGTATTTCCTAGACTTGTGCTTATCTAATTTTATGTAATGTTCACATATGCCTAAATAAATAAAAATTATTTGCGTTTTAGAAATAACATTTTGGGTTCTGATTTTTAATATAGGTTTCAAAATCTGAGAATGCCATGCCTTCAGGAGGAAACAGTGCATACAGTTGGTTGTATTCTTCAACATTATGTAGCAGAACTTGAAGCTACTAAAAAGGTATTTTATTTCTTTGCATGAAATCTTAAACATCAGGTTAAACTAAGAGCAATTATTATAATATGAACAATTTTTATTTATTCTGCCAATTTCACTGACTGGCAATGCTCAATTTGTCATACTTCTGTTTTCCTGTTACAACAAACGGACCTGAATGCATAGGCAAATATGACATACTTGCTCTTACAGGCAAATGTGTCATCACACTTTTACTTTTTAAACCAAAATCTTTTCTGTTATTCCTTCATCAATTAAAGAAAAAAAAGTATGTTCTTTACTTTGTACATTATTTGTATATACCTTTGGGTTTTTACTATGAGGCCTTTACAGTTAATTTGCATTTATACATGGCTATTATCTAATGCTGTGACAGTGTAAAATAGATATAAAATGTAGGTAAATTGCATTTATTTTCATTATGAAGTAATTTCCCATGATTTGTGTAGTGTACCGTGACTTACAGTCACTACACGCAAAAATGTTACACTACAAAATGTCACACTACAAAAACGTTACACATGAATGAGAATTAACTTCTGGGGACTTGACTTTAAACATTTAGAGAGGAATTAATCTAACCTGACCTTATATGTCTGCAAAATAAATGTCTGCATCAGAACTAGACATCTGTACTCAATTTCTACTCAAGAAAAAATTGAGTGTTCTTGAGTCAATTTGATGTATTTTACGTGTTAACCTGAAGATTTAAATAATTTCCGTGAAATGGCCTTTTTTCTTCAATAAGTATAAAGGGAATCTGGAAAACCAGACTGATGCAAATATTTTTTTAGGGATATTTACATGTTGTCAGATGAATGACACGTGTTTACATGAGGAGCCAAGTATCTGTAAACTCTGTACTCACTAGAAAACTATTCCTCTAAACAATGACTAGTATAGCTGCTCTGAACTGCTCTTGAAGGTGTCCTTTCCCTATCTATTCACTGTATGTAAGATTTTCTGAGCCTCTAATTAGTGGCTTAATTTGATGAACATATTTTCAGCAGCACTGTAATGATTTTTTCCCACCAAACAAAATAGATACGTTTTCCAAGGGAGTTTCATTCAGATCAGTTCATCTCAAGTTCACCATGAAGCTACTTGGATTTCTTTTGTTGGCACTGTGCAGGAGACAGTATAGGGGTAAGATGACAGGCCAGTACGTGAAGAGCAGTATCTACTTAAGCAGTACAGCCGTGTGTGTTATCACAGCATGAGTTTGTGTGCCTAAAGCTGGGTGGATACAAATATTCCTCCTCCTTCTGTTGAAGAATATGTTGCCAATATACTGGCTAGTTCTATTTATTAGGTTGTTGGATTGCTTTTTATCTTTGCCAAGCAACCTATTTCTAATAAAAAGTTGTTCCCACTGCAAAGCTGGTTCTAAAGTGCTTGAATAATTTGTCAATGCAAATTTAGTATGTGATAATTTTAGGGCAAGCTTGTCTTGACGATAATGCAGCCATTCAGTGAGCAGGGGCCCTTTATTTTCTCAGCTTTGGCACACGTGAAAACATGGGCTGTATACCCAGCAGTCTCTACATGCATAGTGATGAGAAGTTAGTAGATAAGACCATACCATAGAATTATAAATTATCCTGAGATCTAAGGGACCTACAAGAATCATCAAGCCCAACTCTTGAAATGTTAGCTATTAGTCAAGTGTCTGAGGAACAATGTTGACGTTTCTATTTAGGTAAAACCTCTCTGCTAACAATATAGTTTAGATCTTTCCTGAGGGCAGTTCCCAAGCAAAGGAGGAAAAGCCCCAACAAGGGTTCTCAGTACACTTCCTTGTACAGCTTGCTTTCAAAGCAGGTGGATGGCTCCAGAGTTACACAGCTACACCTCTCAGGCTTGGCCTCGACTACTGGCTGCTCAGGTCCTACATTTCATAGAATCATTAAGGTTGGAAGAGACCTCAAGGATCATCTAGTCCAACCGTCCTCCCACCACCTATTACCCACTAAACCATGTCCCTAAGTACTGCATCCAACCTTTCTTTAAACACCCCCAGGGATGGTGACTCTACCACCTCCCTGGGCAACCTGTTCCAATGCCCAACTACCCTTTTCGAGAAGAAATTTCTCCTCATCTCCAACCTGAACCTCCCCTGGTGCAACTTGCAGCCATTCCCCCTTGTCCTGTCACTAGTTATCTGCGAGAAGAGGCCGACTCCCAGCTCACCACAACTTCCTTTCAGGTAGTTGTAGAGGGCAATAAGGTCTCCCCTGAGCCTCCTCTTCTCCAGACTAAACAAGCCCAGTTCCTTCAGCCGCTCCTCATAAGACCTGTGCTCCAGCCCCTTCACCAGTTTCATTGCCCTTCTCTGGACACGCTCCAGGGCCTCGATGTCTTTCTTGTGGTGAGGGGCCCAAAACTGGGTACAGCACTTAAGGGGCAGCCTCACCAGGGCTGAGTACAGGGGGACAATCACCTCCCTGCTCCTGCTGGCTACATTTGCAATGCCTTTTGGTGTACTCAGGGTGCTGTCATAAGCAAGCACAGCTGAGAAATAGCATGAGATCATGAAGACAGGAGACATGCCAACAGTGGTATTGATGTGTGCATCTCATAAGAGCAGCAAGCGGGCGAAGCAATACATGCTTCTCTCAATGAACTGTTGTATGACTCCACACAAATTTAACCTGTTTGGGAGGAGGAAGAAGTTGTGGTACCAGAGGAAAAACAGTTTAATGTTTCAACAGATTATTTTTTTTTTAATCCATGTGTTTAATGATACTGTTTTTGTTGTAGCTTTACCAAATTCAGAAAGATGACCCTCCTCTTGCTCGAAACATGCCACCTGTTGCAGGAAAGATACTGTGGGTGAGACAGCTATTCGAGAGAATAAATGAACCGATCAACTATTTCCATGTAAGTTGATGTGAGAGAAAACAAATTGTTTTGTGTAATAGTGAACTGTCTTAGTTCAGTAGAGTGACTATAATGATTATGGCTATGATGATGCCACTTCTCATATGCTAGACAACTTGTTTATTTGTATGTGACCATTTTGTTTAAAAATATACTCTGCAATAACCACTGTTGTAGATCCAAGATGTCCTTGACTTACCACTGAACTAACACCCCAAGCTTGAAATATGCATGCAGTTAATACATCTGTCTTCATATTGCCCAAAGAAATATTTCACCATTCCAGTCAGTGGTGTTTTTCTTTTTGTAATGGAGCAGACCAGGACTTGTATGTAAGACTCATGTCCTGCATTTTAACTGAGTACCCACCTCTTCTGTTCCTCTAGCCCCATAGGTTTCTCTTTGGAGAATGCCATCTCTTTACCAAGTAGCTGGTAGGAATAGCTTAAGGCATAAATGTGAACTGTGTGATATCCTGAGATTCTGGTTTGTATGTTCTGGTAACACTGAAAAAACAAGCTTATTATAAGGACCTGCATAGCTGCAGTACTGTAACTGAGAATCTGGTCACCAGTTTCACTGTAGATGATCTTTGAACTAGTCTGGGAACAGGGAATTCCATTACTGAACTTCTCAGTTCTACATTTTCTGTACCACTAAACATGCAGCTGAAGGTTGGTACCAGCCACATAAGCTTTGACACTTACGGCCCTTAGGAATTTCTTGGTATTGGATTTCCTTCCTTCATTGGAATAGTCAGAATCTTGCTATACTAGCATCCACTATAGCAAGAATATTTCTTGAAATCTTGAGTGATTCTCCTACAAAGTATCTAGGGTCTCCTGCCATGTTCACTTCTCTGTGAGAGATGTTTTTACTTTCCTGTTTCTCTCAGATGGGACTAATGATCAGCTAAATGTGCTCCAAAGAAAACAGACATAAATATGATTACTGAATTAAAAAAAGGAGACTTTTTTTAAAAAAATCAATTTATAATCACTGTTCAATTTTCAGAAGAACTGAACATCCATTTCACTGGGAATTACACGTGTTTATAACAATATAATAAATTAATTGCTCTTACATGAGTTAAATATTTAGTATTTATTACTTACAAGTTCCTACTGACTCTATTGCCCTATGAATTTGAATCATAAATATACAGTTTTTAGGAACTCTGTACGTATAATTTGTAATATTAACTTATGCAATGTATAGTCGATAGTTAAATTGAGAAAAAACAAATAGTATGGTTTTCTTTTGATATGGTCTTAATTTCAATGTACTGTGTTTTAATAGAAAAAGTCAAATATTTTAGCAAGTCCAGAAGGTAAAGCAGTTGTTCGATTATACAACAAAATTGCCTATGTATTGGTGGAATTCGAGGAAGTCTATCATAATGCGTGGATAAAGGAAATTTCACAATTACAATATCGTAAGTAATTAAATATGTAATTGGCTCTTTTTTAAAACTGTTATTGAATGTGAAGTTAAATCAAATCAGATAATTTTCTAAGCCTCATTTACCCTTAAAATGTTCAAATTAATTATAATCCAATAAGGAGGCCAAATAATATAAATCTTTGTCACTTACCTTGAAAATTTGTTTTGATGCAGAGGATTGCAAATTTAGTACGCTGTTTGGCAGATGACTGGAATCAGTAGTGAAACAAATTTAAGGCACAGAATTGTTCATTTTTTTGTATTCAAATTCTTTATGTATACCACTTAATAATTCTTCCTGGTTTCTTTCCACTATAATAATTTTTACAGTAGTATTATCCCAGTCCCTCTCAGGTCAAGTATTACTATATGCCTAGAAAAAAATGCTTGATAATCATACTTTGACTCTCATGTAATCTTAAAATTATAAAAAATATTTTTAGTAGATTTTTTTATGCAAATTGTAGATACTCCGTGAGCTTCAAAACTGGGAGCAGATCTAAAGAATAAAATTTTGTCATCACACAGTCAACACAAGTTTTTACTTTCCTATTTGGGCTTTTATTTTGTTTTGGATTTTTGCAGTATTGCTGTGTAAGCATTCATCCTCTGGTTTAACAAATTCTTGTAATATACTGGCCATCTCATCAAAGTGTTGTGTTCTCAGGTTCTTGGAAAATGAATTTCATAATTTTCTGACTTCAACTAAGAAAAAAAATATGCCACAAATAAGACTGGATCTGATGCTTGTTTAGCTTGTGAAGAGAAAGGTTATATGTGGCAGAAAGCTAGTATGGTGAAAGTCAGTTGTACATTTTCTTTAACTGAAAATGTGAAGGTATTTCACAAGTAACCACACATACTTAATCACTGTGTAGTAGCATTAGAAATCTGTGTTCCATATTAATCTATATAACAAACCATTGTTTATCTTAAGAACTGATATCAAAATGTCTTTACAGCCTTACAAGCCACAATATTTGCACGTCATCCTAAAACTGGGAAGTTCGTGGTTAATTTTGATCCCCAAATTCCAGAGATTGTCCGAGAGACCAAATGTATGATCAAGTTGGGTCTGGAAGTACCAGAGCAAGCAAAAAAGATAGTAAAAATAGAAAATAACCTGAAGTCAAACAAGTTGCATTTAGAGGTAAACTTAAAAATCATCATGATTGCTGTTTAAAATAAAAATAAATATCTGATTAACCACAGAAGTTTTTCTATGATCAAATAAATATTAAAGCTGGGTATGAGGTAGTTTAAAGTAAATTTGTGGAATGCACAGGTGGACATGAGGATCTCATTTGAAGAACCTCTACTAACTGCTGTGTGGGTTAATATATACTTAAATAGAAGGATGCATATTTCTCCTGTTCTGTGGCATGTTAGATATATTTTGTTGATGAAATAATTAAAGCTTTCCAGAATGCCTTTACACTCAGAAAATCAGTAAAATTCAGTTTTATAGAATTTGAGAAGCAAAAATTGGAATTCTTCTGAATTGGAAGACATGGTGAGCCACAAAACCATCAAGAATTTTGCAGGTTACCTGGCAAAGAAGTCAGATTTCTGATACTTGTATTTGCTATTGCTGTTCTATTTAGAGAGCTTATATCTTGGGGCTGAGGTATACCACCATGCAAGATTTGTGTATGTGTGTGTAAGGCGTAAGACAAGGATATTTTAAAACTGAGTTTATATGTGACTTTAATTATCTGAAATGTATGATACTCAGTTCCAAGAAGGTATTTCAAGAGTCAAGTTACAGTCATTTAAGCTCAAGCTCTTCTTAGCCCTAGAGAAAGATCATACTTTGCCTGGCTTTTTGCATAAAGACTAGGAATGTGTTGCATGAAGGCTGCTTTCGGTCTTCCTTGTGTAGCATGATAGAGATTCATTACATTCCAGAAATTATGTAGGTAGGTATGTAATGTCTGTGTAAAGTTCTAGACTTGTTCTCAAACCGTCTTGTATTACTTTCCACGTATTTTCTAATTTGTGTAACAGGTTATTTGCTTCAGTAAAGCAAGCACTTAAAATACTCTTCTTGAATACTGCACTTTCTAATAATTAACAGGGTCTTCTGCAATCTTATGAAGATCTATGTCAAGAAACACCAGAGGGTTTTGCAAATCTAATGGAACCAAAAATGAAAAAGGTTGGTATTGTTAAAAGCACTTCAGGTATACTTCAGAAGTCAGAATGACTTAATAACAGTTTATAATTTAAAAATATTTAGATGGATCTGCATGTTGTGAACTTAGTGAATTTTACTAAAACCTTTAAGACCAAAAATTTGCTCTTTATTCCTCACACAATGCTCAAATAATGTGTTACAGTAGAATAGTCTTAGTGCCTATGAGATGTAAACCCAGTAGAACAAACTGTGGGTCTGGTTTTTTATACAAATCTCTGACTTTGACATGAAAGTAAATTATCACTTATTTCAGTTTTAAAAGTTTTTCATGGGAAGTGGTTTTCTTCATTTAGCTGAACTACTAAATGTCATGATCCTTGTATTTGCTTGGGAAGAATTATTAGCCTTGTGAAGTGAATCAGTCTCTTCAGTGATGTAGAAAGGTTATATACTACACTAAAGGTACAGTTTTATGAGAGATGCAGAACGTCTATACTACAAGCCATTTTGTTTTGCCAGTCACTTGTAAGTCTATGTACGTGGTTGTTCTAAGTAACTCTTTCCTTTTTGATTGGAAATAATATCAGAAGATTGCAAAGTTTGCATAAGTTTGTGTAACTGTGTAGTTGGCAAGTGCTGAGGTGTGAGAAATAAAAAACTTGTTCTTGGTCTTAAGAGTTAAGTAATAAGAGACGTAAGGTGAAAGTAGTCTTCAGTGATACTACTGTAAACATGATTATATCATAGAGGGAATCATACAACTCTATTTTAGAGGAAACAAATGGCAAAAGAGAAGGATGAGTATGGTACAAACAACAGAAGATGAAAATATTTTTTGAAAAAGAGAGAGAAGTCTTTGGTGTATAGGAAGAAGAGAGGAAAACACAAATTCAAAGATGGAATGAGCAAATCTAACCTATGGCTACATTGGTGCCATAATTTGACAGCAACTCATGTAGAGCCTTAAACTGTTTCTAGATTGGCTACATTAGTTACCATAGGCCCCAAACCCAGACATATTGAGGTGGTATCAATGGCTGTATTTGCAAATAGCTGTATGTCTATTTGAGCTCAACTTATCTGTGATATAGGCATAGCAAAAAGAAGCATTAGGATGAAGAGAGTGGGTGAAGTCCAGGCAATAACTTGGTAAATGTCAAGATGAAAGAGCAGATATGATAGATGGCTATTTAAGATTAAATGTGAGTGAAGTCAGTTCAAATTTTCTCAGCAATCACGTCAAGGATGATGAGGATGGCAAAGTTTAAAATTGTGGTGGCGCTATGCTGGGAAATCAATGAGAAGTTTTGGAATGCTAGGCAAAAGTTTCAGGGGGGGTCTGTGAGAGAGTCTGGAAACGTTGAGCCTGGCAGTAGTGCAAGGTTTCCTTTTCCTTAGAGTCTCACCTCCTTTGAAGGTAAGGGCTCTGCAGTGAAGGAAGGACCTTGGTGTAGATCATACAGTGACAGGGAAACGAATTGATTTCAGCTACATGCTGAACATTTTGGTGGTGACAAATCCAGATGAAACAGACCATGGAGAACCAAGAATTCAGGAAGGGAAACAGTAGAGGACAGAGGACATTTAAAAAATCAGCAAGGCTATAACAAAACTTGGAGATAATCAGTGTGATTCAAAAAGGGACAAATGAAAAATGTCATTTGATGGATACATGAGGTTGAAAACGTAATTATACTGTTGAGAGTGGTCAAGATATATGTTAAAGGACATGTTTGTCAGCATCAATACTGGACTTGATTTTAATTTTAGTAAGTGGTGGGAATCACTAAAAGACACTATCCAGCAGAACAGAATGGGGAAGATCTTTGAGCATTGCACACTTGACAGTTGTGGACAGAGGCTGTAGTATGCACTACCCTCCTGTTCCCCAATATTGCATCAATTTCTGTGTTTTTCTTAAACTTGTAACCTTCCTTGCAAAACATAGATACAACTCTGTCAGTAACATTAGTTATTCTAATAATAATGGCATTTGTTTTAAATGGTTTCTTTTTTTTTTTAATCTATGAAATTACTTTTTTTTATGCTTAGATGGAAGCTGTGTTGAGGCAAGGACTTACCATGTTGACTTGGTCATCTGTGACACTGGAAAGTTTCTTGCAAGAAGCTGATCAAGTTCTGTGTATATTTAAACAGTTTTTGAAAAAGGTATACACTTGATCACTATATAAATGAAATGAGAATTTCAAGGAATTATTTTCAGTACACTGCTCTTCATATTGGCAATTAATCCATACTTATCTTTTGTACAAATTAAAATACATACAAAGTTTGTTTGTTTGCTTTATTAAATATGTTTTTCTTTTTTTTTTTTTTAATTTTTTTTTATTTTGGGTGGTTTTTTTTTTGAAGAATGATATACTCCATGATTCTCTCCCATTATTACCCTCAAATGTTAGATCTTGGCTTCTGTTCTGCAGTAGAATGTATTTCCACTTGTCCTCAGATTCTGTGGTTATCAATCTGATTCTCAGAGTCAATCTCTGCTTCTCTGCTTGCCTGTGAGTGTAGCTGCACAGAGGATACTGCCATGTAAACACAGTCCAGTGGAGAACCTTTTAGCATTAACTGCATTCATAGCAAGGATGCTGTGAAACTGTCTCGTCTTTGCGCAGTCCACAAAATAATGAGGGGGACTGTGCTTTTCCCTCACAGTTCTCTGCATGCTGACTGAGTTTGTGTTTTTTTTCCTCTCTTAGTGTTTGCTGCATAATTTCTGAATTCTTTGGATTCCATTAACATGGTTGAGAACCTGTATTCATTCTTTTTCTTCTCAAGACTTAAGCCTGACAGTCAGATCATCTTTCTGGCTTGTCAGTTGAGCTGTGTGGCTATGACCTGGCCTACCAATATCATGAATTGTGTCTCCTGTGGTAGGAGATTTAGTCACTGGTAGGTGTATTGACTTCTTTTTCTGTATGTTAGAAGAGCATAATTGTGATCAAGTGCTCTGGTTGCTGCTGACACCCAAAGTTGAAAAAAAAGATTGGCTATGTGAGAAATCAACAGTTCTCTGAGCCTGAGTATATCTGAAATAGCCAGGTCTTTTGTAGATATGCTATTTTCCTTAAATATGTAGGTTGTGTACATTTCTGACTTCTCCCTCCCATGTCAATACAAAAAGATGTAAACTTGGTTGGATCCTTGATTGCCGTGAATGAGATATTGTAAAAAAATAGGGAAAAAGTAATGTAAAACAGAAGCTTGAGTGATACTGTGACAAACAAGATCAAGAATATTTCAGGTAAAGAAGTAAAAGTTGGACAGAAACCAATATAATTTCATTTGGCCACGACAAAGCCACTTTGCTATAGTTAACTGAATGCTAATAATGCTGTAATTTTAGAATCAGAAACCCAGCAAAAAGCTATGTTGAGTAAAAGGAGGAGGGCTGAAGATTAACCCATCAAGCAAGTTACAGCACTGTGTGTCCCCCCACTCCTTGCCTTGCAACTAGACTTGTGGCCAGTAAAATCACGAACAAGAATCTAATAATCATATATTAATGTAGCTTGTTTTGTTACTCTGTTTCATTTAATCTAGCAGCAGTGTATGCTGCATAACTGGAATGATCTGGGGTCTGACTTACTGCCTGTCAGCCTAAAACTGCTCTTAAAGCAGCAAGGATTCTTCAGGGGTCTAGAATAAATAACATCATGAAGCAAGAGTTCTTTTCTATTCCATCAGTTTCTAAACTTTGAGGACAGAAGAAAAACAAGTTTAAAGAAACTACTCTTAGTCTTGGGACCACTTTCTGATGAGATTCTTGGGACATAGGAGATAATTCTTTTTGCTGTCACTCATTCATCTGATCTCCAAGGCTGATCAGCTCGAAGAGCTGTCAAGAGGAGCTCACTCCACAATTGCTGTTACGGTGCAGGACTAGTCTTGGCTTATACTGTCTGTGAATTAATTTCACTTTTACAATGACTTTAAAAATATGGTGCTGAGAACCAGAAGTCTGTGAAGAAGTAGGTGGAAACACCAAATTCCTCAAAAGATTTCACTTTCTCAAGGATTCATATGTCTCAATTTTCCAACATGGAACTGGCAGATACTGAAGAATTACAAGATTTTGTTTTTAAAGGACTGTCTGAAGTGAAATTGTGCACACTAGTAATTTTTTTTAGAATTGTGTGATCACACTGTGCAGGATTTAAATACATACACTTATAGCAACTGAGTTCTTGTTTTCTGTGGCAATAGTAACCGTACAGTTTCCAGACTTAAATCTGTTCTTTCACTTGTTCATATTCAAGATTGTCTGCAATGAAGCAAGTTAACAAAGGCTAAATTTTTTGTAGGGTACTTGTCTTCCTGAATTCCCTCTGTAGATAATAGGGAGACAGGATAATTCACAGCAAAAGCAGACTTTTACATATCCCCTTTGTAACTATCCCCTAAGTTATCATTACTTATGAGGCATTATTGTGCTTCCTTTTTTATCTCTGCTTCTGACATCTTGAGGTCTTTTGTGTTAGTGCTTTTACCCCAGGGTTTTTTCTGTCATGATTCACTTTCTTAGAGGATTTTCTCCTATGCAAGGTTCTTGCATTTTCACTGGCTAGAGAGGTAAAATTTTTATTTTTCTGCAAAATATTGTATACCTGCTAAAACTCTATAAATATAATATGTTATGCTTTAAAGATAAATATACAGTATTAATATGATTTTCTCTCTTTAGGTTAAAGATTTAGTTGAAGTGCGGATTAATTTAATATTAAAAGAAATATCAGATACTCCTTTATTTGTCTTACCAGTAGATGGTCCTATCGAAGTAGAGAATATGTTGGCCTGCAATGAGGTATGGGCCACTTTATATCTTCGAACTTGAATTCTTGAGCAAGTTAGAAACAGTACCTTAGTATATGAATGTAAAACTAGAAAAGAATTCTTCTCACTGTATAAATACAGAACTATTTTCATAAAATAATTTAACCAAAATGTATTATATGAAGATAAATTTGTTCTTAGGTATTTGAGATATTTAAGCTGTAGTATTTCATAAAAAAAATTTATTTAACTAACTGCTTTACAATTAGATGAGTTGGGGTTTTTTTATATGAAGATACTTGGACATCTATTCTATTCTATATGGAGCATTTTTTCCTCCTATTTTTTTCCAAACTGTTTCTTTAAAGGAGAAGGTAAAAAAAAAATAATTCCAACAAGCATATTTGAGAATTTAAAAGTTTTCTTGATTCCGAATGAGGCTAAAAATGTATTTAGTTTAGTAAATTAGTGCAAGTAAATAAAATTGTTGCAGATAGTTGAAAGAGTATTTGGGTAATTTCAGATTCACACTGTGACCTCCCTTCAATATTCAGGATTTTCTTCCTGCCCTTAAAAATACTATTACATTACAAAAATGGATATTTAAAAAAAAATAATTAAAAATATAGTGATAAAGTAACAGAAGATTTTTATAAATTTGAATAATGATTTTGGGTTTCTCAGTTTTCTTTTTGAAATGTTGCTCTTTGATTTAAATAGTCTTATTCTGAAGAATGCAATATTCAGGGGAATGTTTTGGCTCTCCATGAAGAGGAACAGTAATAAGATAATTAGTGAGACTAAGATAATTAATTCATATTTTTATTTAACAGACTTATACTAGAGAATGCGCTGAGTTATTGAACCACAAAAGCATGTACATTGAGGACGCTGTTCAAGAACTGAGATCTATATTTGAAAAGGATTATGATATTACATACTCTAAGAAAACATCAGAAAAACATGTATTACCAGGTAAATAATGTTAATCATTTAAATAAAATTTTCTGTCCCTAGTTCTGTAGATTTAGCTACTACGTATCAAGATTGAAGCGTTTTAGCTAATTTTCATCAGACTTTTCCTTCTCACTGTATTTTTACCCATGTCACAGTTCTGCCTTCATTTGCCACTGTTAAACTAAACCACTAGCCTGTGAAATACGGAGGTAATTCAGTATTGGTGGAGTTTCTAGATTTAAACTCTGTCCTTCTATTTAGATTATCAAAGTATTTGCTTTAAAGGAAGAACATTATGGTTCCATTTCTCTTAGTCACTCATAATTTATTTTTTTTTCCCTCTCCATAAGTGAAATAGTGTTCCTCTCTTCTCAGCTGTGTCAAGTATTGGTACTGTCCCCCTCTCTGTGACTGTTCTGCCAGATCCAGAATTGGATCTCAAACACCAGTGCTTTACTGCCTGGTCAGTTTAAATTAGTCGAGTCAATTGCCTGTCAACTGCTAGTGTACAAGGCTTACAGCTGATGGCTGGTTCCCACTGCTCTGAGGTGTGTTACAAAGCTTTTAGAAGGTCCTGTACAATTGTAGGACAAATAGTTCATAGTTGGACAA
Organism: Psophia crepitans; assembly: GCA_013399095.1. Classification (NCBI taxonomy): domain Eukaryota; kingdom Metazoa; phylum Chordata; class Aves; order Gruiformes; family Psophiidae; genus Psophia; species Psophia crepitans. Next base: position 893,581 of record VWZZ01005916.1, on the reverse strand, counting down.
AAATATTCTGGTTTTAAGCCTCAAACTACATTTTTCTTTATGGAGGTCCTTTTCTTACACTGGATTTTTTTTCTTTTTGAGTTCAGTTTCTTCTAGGTATAGAGGCATAATCACGGTCAATACTCAAGGTAGTTCAATATGGTGCAACGAGAAAAAAACTGATGAAAAGATGCTTCTCTGTATTTTGTTAAATCATTTATATTGTTGTTTGGATTTGTGGGGTTTTTGTTGCCATTTCCATCTGATACATCCGTGTCTGCCTACTTATCTTTAACATATTTGTAGTGCCTGGTATTTGTTAGGGTGAGGCTTATAGGCTGGGCTCTTAACCAGATTCCTGGTATGAAATGAAACCAAAACTCTTTGAGCTAATTGAGGGCCTACTGAGATAAAAAGCAGTATTGTTTTGCCTATAAAGAGGGAAGACAGCATGCTTCACCTCGGAACACAATGTTCAGTTAATAAGAAATACTTTTTTTTTTTCATTTACAGTAAAAGAAAAACACATAGTGTTTGGAAATAATGAAGACAGAGAAAAGAATACTTCTTCAGCTCTTCATGGTGATAATAGCAAGGGCAATAATAAAGATGAGTTTAAAAAGGTATTTTGTAATAAGAAGGGAATTCTTTTCAATCAGATTAGTAAACAGTATTTTAAGTTTCATTAGCTGGATGCCATGTTACAGAAAGATGCCACATAGAGAATATGTATGCCATGTAAAAATGATGAAATAGCTTCCTTACAAAGTGAGATTAAGATGGATTTTATGTTTCAGAAGTATATTCCATTACTGCAGTTATTGCCTTTATTAAACAAATTCTTGACATGTGAGGGGTAAGTCTGAAAGTTCGGATAGAATATTGTGCTTAAGCCAAAACACAGGCCCTCCTTCCTGGGTGGAGGGCAGAAAAATTCATCCTTTCTGTCCTCCTCTTTCAACTTCACCCAGAAATACTTCACCTTTGTACTTTTTCCTTAGAATCATAGAATGGTTTTGGTTGGAAGGGACCACAAGGATCATCTAGTTCCAAACCCCCTGCCATGGGCAGGGACACCCTCCACTAGACCAGATTGCCCAAAGTCCCATCCAACCTGGCCTTGAACACTTCCAGGGATGGGGCCTCCACAAACGTCTCTGGGCAACCTGTGCCAGTGCCTCACAACCCGCACAGTGATGAATTTTTTCCTAACGTCCAATCTAAATCCTCCCTCTTTTAGTTTAAACCCATTCCCCCTTGTCCTGTCACTACACTCCTTAAGAAACTGCTCCTTGCCAGCTTTCCTGTAGGTCCCCTTTAGGTATTGGAAGGCCGTGATCAGGTCTCCCTGGCGCCTTCTCTTCTCCAGGCTGAACCATCCCAACTCTCTCAGCCTTGTCCTTGTAGGAGAGGTGCTCCATCCCTCTGATCAGCTTTGTGGCCCTCCTCTGGACTTGCTCCAGCAGCTCCATGTCTTTCCTGTACTGAGGATTCCAGAGCTGGACGCAATACTCCAGGTGGGGTCTCACAAGAGTGGAGTAAAAGGGAAGAATCACCTCCCTTGACCTGATGCAGCCCAGGACACGGTTGGCTTTCTGGGCTGCCAGTGCCCACTGCCGGCTCATGTTGAGTTTTTCATCAACCAGTACCCCCAAGACCTTCTCTTCAGGGCTGCTCTCAATCCATTCTCCGCCCAGCCTGTAGTTGTGCTTGGGATTGTGCCGACCCACGTGCAGGACCTTGCACTTGGCCTTGTTGAACTTCATGCAGTTTGCACGGGCCCAGCACTCAAGCCTGTCAAGGTCCTTCTGGATGGCATCCCTTCCCTCCAGTGTGTTGACCGCACCACACAGCTTGGTGTCGTCGGCAAACTTGCTGAGGGTGCGCTCAATCCCACTGTCCATGTTGCCGACAAAGATGTTAAACAGTGCCGGTCCCAGTACTGTCCCTGAGGGACGCCACTCATCACCGATGTCCACTTGGACATTGAGCCGTTGACCACAACTCTCTGAGCGTGGCCATCCAGCCAATTCCTTATCCAGCGAGTGGTCCATTCATCAAATCCATGCTTCTCCAGTTTAGAGACAAGGATGTTGTGTGGGACAGTGTCAAAAGCTTGGCACAAGTCCAGGTAAATGATGTTGGTGGCCCTTCCCTTGTCCACTGACGCTGTGACCCCATTGTAGAAGGCCACCAAATTTGTCAGGCACGATTTGCCCTTTGTGAAGCCGTGTTGACTGTCATCAACCATCTCCTTACTTTTCATGTCATTGAAGAATACAACCTCTTCATCTTCAGCAGAGAAGGGAAGTGGAAGCAGAGAACTAAGACTCACAAAGTTATAGAATCATAGAATCTTAAAGGTTGGAAAAGACTTCTAAGATCATCAAATCCAACCCTCAGCACAAATGCAATAATTTTACAGGGTTGCATTCTGTTGTTTTGTGTTAGTGATCATTACTAGTTGCTGTATTTTTATGTTCTTTTTAATCTAGTACAGTCAGATTTTACTGTATTTGTCTCTAATTTGAAAAGGGTACATATGCATTAATACTTTTTTTTAATATGGACAGCTTTTCTACAGGAGTATGAGACTTCAGCCAGATGTCAGGATTCTGTCTCTGAATAAGACAAATTATGCTTTCTCAAATGATATATTTTTTCATGTAGCTTTTACTTATTTACTTACTTATAAGCTATTTCCTTCTCAACTTCTGCCCTTGGGTTTCTTATGTAGCTTACAGCATAAATTCCTTTGGGCAAGAATTAATATGTTTGACTTAAAACCTTTTGAAATAATCTTCAGGTTCCTGCCTGAATACAATACTAAATAATGTACTCTTTATTTATTACAGAAATATAAAGAGATGGTTGCCTATTTCAGTCACCAGCTGCTAGACAGCCTTCAGAAAGCCACCCGACTGTCTTTGGATAGTCTTAAAAAAAGAATATTTGTTTCAAAGTAAGTTGCAAATGAAAGGTTCCTTCAGTAATATTACCAGAAGAAAATTATTTCTGTGTTTACATAATAATACAACTACACATTCACACATGTAATGATATATGTGCATGTATCATAAGTCAAACAGTTTCAGACCTCTTGGCCCTTTTAGCTCAAGCAAAACCTGGAGAGCATTCACTTTTTATTGCACTGATGCTTTGGGCCCACACTTTTCTTTTGTGCTTTAATTCTTGAAGTTGTTAGTTATAGTCTATGCACTTTGCTTTGTACAGAAAATAAAGTTTATTTCTACTATTGTTTCCCCCTCTGCCTGTACCCTTTTGGTTTTATTCCTATATCCTTGGGAATTTCCAAGTAAAATTCCCATATCCTTGGGATTGCTTTCAAGATGCTGTTAGTGCAATTCAGTGTCCAATGCAAATGACTAGATCTTAAATAACAATTCTAGGTTCTATGTGGCAGTGTGCCCATACATTCTTCTCATTTCAGATTATTTCTGCAAGCATGGCTATGCACTCAGTGTTATTGCCCATCAGTTAAAGACAATCGATGCACTCTATGAATTCTATGTGATAATGGCAAGATACATACAATTTTATAGTTCTGCTGTATTCACTGTAATTTCTATAGATTCTTCTCTACTCGAACAGGCATACACTTCAGAGACAAAATTGCTTCAGCATAATATATTGTATATTGAAAAGCCTATTTAAAATTCTATTAAGTGAAGTTATATTAAGCAGGTGAAGTTGGTGATGTTTTGTTATTAATGTTTGTTGAAGCTTGAGTTACTTTTCTTTTTCTGAGGACATTTCCATAGAAAATGCATTGAAATCCTGATCTTACTGAAGTAAATAGTAACTTACTTGGGTTTATCCTTTATATTTGTCTACAGTATTGCATTGTTGAATCCTCCCTTATTTGGTCATCATGTCATAGTATTTAGAAATTGTGCTTTATGCTTTGTTTTTAGTCTTAGTTTTGTGTGGGTTCAGGTCATGTATTTATTACTTTGTACTAGCTTGTCATCTTTAAAACTTTCTTCTGTTCTGTTGAATATTTATTATTTGTAATGAGGCAACTTTTACTCTTGGTAGGTTGTTGCATGAAACAGTCAGTAAAACCTTCTTATGCCCTACTCGTAGCACTAGCAGAGTTCCATCATTCTTAAATTGGGAGATTAAAATCCAGAATCAGAAAATATTCTGGATAAAAAAGTCTGAAAGCAATAGCTGGATCCAAGGTAACTTTTGTCTGAATGATGGAGGTCTGGCTGTTATCTTTACCCTTTAAACAAGAAACTCCTGTAAGTTTTTTCAAGTAGTTCATAGCTTAGTGTGAAAATTCGCCATGAGGTTTTGCCCAGAAAAGCTAGCTTAAAATTGTATTTCTAAGATAATTTGAGGGGGGTTTCATGGTGAAGTATTTATGACATGTTTGAAAACTATTTTCAGCAAAACTACATTTGGGAGAAGAAAGTTATCTCATAGTCCGAGCAAATCTGAAGTGGTTACTTCTTTTCTAAAAGCAGAAGTACATCTTGCTATTCCCAATGTGGTAAGTTATGTGTCGTATAGGTAAGGTAAAATACATTGTCTTGTAGTTACCTCTGTATTTGCCCAAGCGCAGGATGTGGGTACATTTCTACTGAACCAGCACCCATTCCAAACAACAGTTGCTTAGGCCTTTCAGTGTGCTGAGAGCACTGATGAAATGTGCTCACAGTTGCAATGTTCCTGTTTTCTGACTTTGTGATACCTGCAGAACCTGGCCTTTTGTTTTTGTGTGTTTCAGCAATTATACTGCAATCTGTTCATAAGTGTTTGCAGAATTACAGTTCTTCGTGTGTAGCAGTTGCATAGCTGTAATAGATTTTTCATATTTGTTTTAACTATTTTGTTCCTTATGTGATTTAAATCCTTTGTTGAATTAAAATAACAAACGGTATCTTTGCTCAGTTTGGTTTTAGTCATCTCTATAGGAAGTAAGATGACCAGGAGGAGTAACGCTGAACAAAAATGAGAAGATTAAAAATGAAGAATAGAGCTTTGGATTTCTCTGTGTAGAGAACAAAAAGGGAGCTTGTTTGCATAAAACTAATGCATGCATTTGTTTTCCTTTTGTAGATTAAGATAACTCTGTGTCAGCAATATATATGGTATTTTATTTTATATATGAGCAGGTAACTTTAATATTATCCAATTGTCTTATAAAGATCAGAAGTTTTATATACATTAAGGTGAAATAAAGATTCTGTTCTAAGGCCATATATGAACCAGTGTTCATATTTGCATTCAGGTGTACCTTCACACTGTGTGTCTGTATATGTGATACATAAGATCTGTCAAAGTGTAGAATTTTTACTTAATTACTTTTATAAGCATAAAGCCTCAAGTTCCGCCCACTGCAAAGGGAAGTGCATCTCTCTTTTTTCCAGTCCTCTGAAATGCTTGGTTGATCCAGAGCAATAATCAAGTAGTGCTGGGTAAAATACCACTCTGCTAATGCTAATAGGATTTTGCAAGATCCTTGCTTTTATGCATGCAACTGCTCAACCTGTGAAACTGGTTTATAAAACACCAGAGTCACTTTTAAGCAGTTTATATCCCAGTTCTGAATGCTCCTGTGGATTATTTCATCATTTCAAAACAATGACTTGCACGTGAAAGCTTTAAGATGATGTTCTAAGGACTATATTTCAGGATTGAATGCATCAGAAGCGATCTTTCTTCTGAAGTTTTACAAGAAATGCTGGTTTTTTATTCTTTCCTGAATCACTCTCAGGTAGATTCTTCCTCCTGCTCAGTATTTTGAAGAAACTGATGTGTGCCTTTACTCCACCTTATCCTACATAGAAAAATTTTCAAACAAGCCACAATTAGCATTACAGCTGCCAATACAGTTCAAAAAGTTTTGCGTTTGGGACTTGATGGCTATTTGTCTACTACTGAATAAAATGGGCTAGAGTCTGTTCTTTGACCTCGAAGTGAGCTGGTGTGAAATGGTGTGTATCCATGGTAGTAAATGTTTTTGTCTCTGAATCCAGGAGTTTGCATTCAAACTGTGCATTGGGAACAGCACCTGTCATGTTTTATGTGCCAAACTGTGCTAGAATTTTTTCTGGGAGAGTGCTTTTTTTGCATCACCCCACACTACACTAGGGGAGCATACTACCATTTATACTGTGTGGTTGATGGTAGACCAGAACCTGTGTTCTGACCCTATTCTGTTTGCTAGTTGTTCTTGAATCAGATCATGAATCCTTCTTTTCTTTCCAGATCTTTTTATCATGTATTCTGGTAGTTGAATGTTAGTTCTCTTCCTCTTCTGACTTGGGTATTAGATTGCTCTCAGAATTGCGACACAAAGTAATTAAGAAACATACGAGTTGAGATCTTCGGGGCTACTGCACAAAGTTCTACTAATTTACTAAACACTGTGCTCTTGCAAATGTTTTTGAGATAATGCTACCTTTGGGAGAGAAAAAAATATATTCAGTATTTATTCAATGAGGACCTTTGACACTTTGATTCAGGTGATTTTTTTTGCCTGAAATTACCCACAGTGTGAATATATGTATAGATAAGCACTTAGAAGGAGAGGTTATATAGCTGTAAATTTTTGAAATGAACTGTCCACGTGTATGTTATGACCACCCCTCTCACAATTCTCTCTCACAGAATTTAGGATCCAGTGGTTAAGAGCAACAGAAAGGAGGATCTTGGCCTGCAGTTTTTAATGCTTTGTGGTTCTAGAATGTGAAACAAGGCTTGTAACGTATTCCCCCACTCTATAAAAAAAAATCCTTATAAAAATGCTGTTTAAATTGTTGTAGGAAGTGTAAAAATAATTGTAAAGACCCTAATAGATCTATCTACTTATATGCTTGCTTGCCATTTTACCCACAGTATGTCTGTATGAAGAGATAGTAGGTCAGTACGTTATGTTTCATTTCTTTAGGGGAAATTTTGAGCCAAACTGCTGAAGTTACATTTTCCAGCTTATTTTCTGGGGCAAGTTCCACAATTCACTATGAGTGGAGTAAAACTGTGGTCTTAGAAAATGACAATATCAGTTGCATTTATTTTGACAATATTTCAACTGTTTTAAATAGGTAATGGTTCCCAGTTTGGACGATATACAACAAGCCATAAATCGCATGATTCATTTAATACTGGAAGTCAGTCGTGGAGTTGCTCAATGGGGACAGAGACGTCTGCAAAAATCTAGTTTAAAAGCAGAATCAGGCACACATAAAGTATCTTCAGCAGTTTTTGGATCACCAGGAAAAATGGCCAAAAAAGGGGAAAGTAAGTTTGGATTTTTTTTTTAAAATTTATTTCAACTTTTTACTTTAATAAAAATACCATATAAAAATACTTGTGATCAAGGTCACTTTTCTTCAAAGAGGCCAACTGTGGATTATCTTGAATTAATTTGTTGGGTTTATTTTTTGCACAAATAGCTTTTCATGCTTACATGAGTGTTAGAACTCTGAGAAACAATAAGGAAAAACTATTTAGAAAAATTGTTAGATTCTAAATCTCCTATTTAATTTGAGGCAAAGTAAGTTTATTAATTTACCTTTTTACCTACTTACTGTGGAATGTAACCATAACAATATAGTTGAAACCGTAAACAATGATTGTAGATTAGGTCTCTTTGGAATATTGAGATAGAACAAGAGCTAGTTTAGTAATTAGATTTCAGTAAAGATTTTAATTGCTGACTATATTCCTAGAATGGATTATAAAACACTTCAAGTGTTTGTTCCTATGAATATTCAGACTGTAGATAGACCTGCATCCATTAATCAAATACTTTTTTCCTTAATATTGTTTCTAAGCATCTCTCCATATGCTTTGCAAGGATCCACAAAAGCTCAAATATATTTTTATCATCTGGTTCTCTTAGCTGCTTGGCTGAGCCAGGGATCTGTAATACAGTTGTATGTTTATTGTGATTACTTTGTAAAGTCTTTAACATCTTGCTAAGTTTTTCTTTTTGATAGTCTGGAGCTGGGACTTTATTCCTGTACTGCTGTCTTTTGTATGATTTTTAACCTCTTTAATGGGCTTCAAGCAGAGCGACAGAAAACTATCCTCTTCAGTCAGTCATAGCCTTTTCCTCTGCTGTGTCAAAATACATCAGCAAGTAATGAGTTTCATCAGATTTAAACTACTCATCAGCAACACCTGGGGGCGTATGTTAATGTTTGGCCAGTGAGATCTATGGAACACACTGGCAAGATGGGATCAATCTGAAACTGTTTCTAGAGACCAGATCTCTGAAAAGGTCTTCAGACTAAAAGAGAACTTGGAGTTGCATTAAATTCCCCCCATTAAACAGTGTGGGGTGGAAAGAGTGGGTTTTCTTCTGCATTCTCTTAAATCTGCTTCCAAATGCTCAAGCATTGTTATGACAGAAGGGGCTCATTAAATATCAGGGATATCAATGTCTATACTGACCCTGATTGTCTGAGCAATTAGTCAAAGATGAAAGAGGGACATGATAAATTGCATTTTATTTTCCTTCTATTTGAGTTTACTTGTAGTTTTTGGGAGAAGACAGGGCTCCTATTTCAACAGCAACAATGGAACAGGAGTAGCAGCTACCAGTGTCTAAATTGCCTTTGAAAGCACATTTAGAGGCAAGAGGTTTAGGAAAATCTCTAGATTCTCCTTTTTCTTTCTCTTTCTTCTTAATTCAGTTCTAACCTCTTTCAGACTGCACTAAAAGACTTTGATATTAGCAGTTTGTAAGACGAGTGCAGCTCCAAAACATGACAAACTTTGTTTCTGCACTCATTGATGTGTGACTTGGCAAAGTTTAGCATCTTTTTTGAAACCACTGAATAGAATAACTAGAAGTTATTTATTTGAATCGTGTTAGAGTTCAAGAAATTTATGCTGTTTTAAAGGGTTTATGCAATTAAAAATCTCTAATTATACACATTTTTAGAAATATAAAACAACAAGAAATGTTTGAGGCCTCATCATGTTCCAGTTACAATTAAATTCCAGTGGGGAAAAAAATGACATTCATGAATTAGGACGACTATTTTCTTCCCAGTTGGTAACACTCTAGACTGAATTTGCTCTAGCTGTATAGAGCCTGTCCTGAACTAGCACTTGGTACTTTTATATTAAGCCGTCAGACATTTGAAGAAGGATATTCAGCCTAACCGAAGAGCATCATTGCTCAACTTGGCATGCATAGGTTTAGAAGAGAATTCTAACCAGACTTTTAATGATCCATTCATTTACATATCATTTTGTTTTACAGGAGGAGTTGAAGATGTTGTGCTTGTCAGAAAGTTAAGAAATTTTTACTCAGGCGTTGCAGAACATGAAGATATTTCTAAATTAGTTATGCTCCTTTCTTCCTCTATGAATTCTCTAAGAGAAGTAGCTAGTGAAGTTCTGCAGGACTTTCAGAAGTATCAGGTGCTGTGGACAGAAGATAGAGATGCCAAGATTCAGGTGAGTTTAATGATGATCACCTACAGGACTGTTCTTCATTAATCTTATAATTTGAAATCAGAAAACATTCAGGGGGAAAAAATCAAGGAAAAAGATGTAAAAAGCACATTAACAGCTGAAATTCTTATTTTGTCTTTCAGTAGTAATAGTATATTTCCTAAGCAAAAGTAACAGCATTCTACCTAATTTTTGTGTTGGGATTTGGCTTTTCCTGCTTTTGTGCCATTCTAGATACGGATAAATATCCTGACTTGTTAGTTGCTTTGATTTTTGTTTGTGGAACTCTGGATTTTAGGCTGCAAGAAACTACTCTGGTCTGACATGCTGTATACCATAATCCATAGAAATTCCCACAGCATCAGTGCTGATAACTGCGCTCTTTTCTCTATGGAACGTGTTTACTTTTCAGTTTAATATGTATTTTTATACATATATACCACTTTTCCTGTAGCTATTTTAGGAGGCAAATTCTGCATTCTCTACCCCAAGAAAAGTCCTCTATTCAATTCTTGGTTGTTTGAACGCTAAGTTGAATCCTCAAATGTGGTAGGAAAATTTAGAAAGAAAGTTAGTTTTCAGAAATTGGAGGACTCTGAGGCTTCTTGCTTCAGGATATTTCACACTGTCCTTCTACAATAGAGTTTTAATTTAGAGTTTTTTTCAGTAGAAAAAAGTTGGGTTCTATATCTACCATATTTCACCTTGGCTTAATTGAGTTTTCTATTCTTATGTTTTCTGTTTAACAGACTAGATTATATATACACAATCTGTGAATATCGCATCCCCTTGTTTACTACAGGAGCACTGGTGTCTTGAGTATCACAATGCAAGTCGTGCAGTTTGTGGGCTAAAAACCCCCACTTTATATGCAGAGCTGAGAATTTAATGTTAGTCTGATTAAAATTTTAAGTCTAATCAAATAAATATTATTAGGTTGATCTAGTTACTACTGAAGAAAGGATACTGCTACAGAGAAAACCTCAATAATAATGCAGTTAAGTTTTACACACACATGCTCTAGTTTCTACATTCGTTCTTTAGCACTATGCTACCCCTTCTACTGCCTGTCTTGGGTACTCTCAGACAAAAGAACAGAAGTGGGAAACAGCTTTCAGCATTTATTGTTTGCAATGCAACGTAGGCATAGTGAATACAGCGCTTGTGTAACACTTCTGAAATACAGCTTTTCAAAATCACAAAACCTTTCTACACTTGAATTCTCCTTGTGGAACTACTTCGAAAATGAGGTTTTCTTGTGATTATTTCACACATAGCTAGGCTAACGGTGTAGTCTTTCTATAAATGTGGGGTTTTTGATCTGTTTTGTCACCTGTTTTCACAAAGCCAGCAGGCACTTCATGTGTATTGGATATTAGTTTCTCTGTTAAACTTAACTGGAATTTCCCAACAAGCTTGAGTGAAACTGATAAACATGAATGCTTTATCATATGCATTTTACTATGTTAGGAAGGCTACAGAGCATTAAAAATAGGTATAATATTGGTATACATTTTCAGTAATTCCTGAGTAACTGGTGCCACTTGTCCTTTTTCATGTTTTTGGTAAAACATTTGTTGACTGACTTTTTAAACTACGCACAGCAATTTTTGGCTAGCTGTCCATCTCTGACTGAAATTAAAGAAGAAATACTTCACTATGCTATGTTTGAGCAAGAGATGGAAGATTTAAAACCCGTTATTCTTCTTGGTCCGATTGAACTGCACACAGGTATGACATTTTCTTATCTTTGAACGTACAGTAAGATAATGAATATAATAGTCATGTTATTTGGTTTATTTTTTGAAATAAATGCTTACAGTATAACAGAAATTATTAGAGACCTTCCTGAATGATCTTCCAGGGGTCACTTAGACCCTTCCAAGAAATATGACTTGAAAAATCCCTCCATTTGCCTTGCCTTCTCCTCTTTGGAGTGATGAAATTAAATACTGTCGTGGTTGTGAAGTTATCATGGAGGCTTGCTGAAGAGTTAATGAATGTGTGTTGACACTGATTTGATCATCCCTGGTGCTCATCTCCGGCACTAGGTCAACTGGTGATTATAAAGAGCATTAGAAGCATAAATCACTTTCTTTGCTATTGGCACAAGACTAGGACAGCACATAACTGCATTAGCTATTCCCTTGTTTAGCATCCACAGCTCTCAGAATATCATGTGTTTTCCTGTCCATCTCTAGTGTCTTTTAAGGTAGAGAAGCTGGCAGCAAGACCTGGTGTTGGAATGTGTTCCCTCAGTTCTATACAGCACCATGCCTCAGTTCCTGGCCTTGTGTGGCCCTGTCAGCCTGGTACTCATTGACCATGTTACTCTGAAGAACAATCAGGTGTGGAAAAACCTGTTCTATTCGGACAACTGCTTGTTGAAGAATTAAGCTGTTTGTGCTGTGACAGAGAAGCAAGGACTCCAATGGAACAATTCCCTCTCACCTTGCAGATTATTATGTAGCTAACGTCTTCTCTGGACCAGTGTCACTTTGTGTGGCAGATATTATTGTGGTTGCTATCTAGGGACAAGCAGTAAATGTACCTCATTCCAAATATCATCGTAACCATATTTCTAATAAGCAAGCCCCATCTTCTGAGACATTAGATTGAAAAACCATCTGTGTAGAATTTGCCTTCCTTGTACATCAGAGAAAACTAAAGCCACACACTTTGACTACAGTGCATTTCGGGATCTTGGTGGCATGTTATCCCTAGCTTGCTTTCAGCGAATAAACAAATTTTGCAGACTACTGACTGCATATCATCCAGCTCCTAGATGCAACTTCTTATTAATGAAACCGCTTGAGTCAATTAATTCACCCTGGAAAATTCTTGCTGTCTTATTCCATGATCAAAAGTGATAAGAAGCAGTGTATCCACAAGAATACAGATCTTGTTGATGGTCACACTATTATCTGAGCTGTGACCACTGCATCAGAGGGAAACAAGTCCTTTAGGTTCAAGAACAAGGATATTAAATGTTTTTATGATCTGAGGAAGCAGGTATTTTTCACAGATTCAGTTTAGGTTTGGGAAGCGATTTATTATCATTTACATATTCTAGCTTCTGGACAGGGTACCATACTTTTCTTGAATTAGCTCTGGCCTTCTAGATTCACATTTTTAAAGTCAATAGCCACATTATTAAAGAAGAAACTATATCTGCTGTAAAATTTGTTGTGAGCAGAAAGGTTATATGCTGTTAGTATTTTTCAGTTTCTTCCACCAGAGTACAAAATGCTGCCTATTAAAATCTTACTTTATTCTAGTGATAAGGTAGAGAGCCAATGACTGGCTTTTCTGTCTTGATTTGTGGTTATGTATAAACTGCATATGATATGATGTGACACCTTACAGTTTTAGTTGTGAAATATTCCAAATCCCAATACTGAAATCCCAAGGTACCATTTCCTCCATGGGTATAAACCATTTAAATATCACTGTTCTTTATGCATTTGATTACTCTATATCAAAGGCATTCTCTGATAATTTACATTAATAAGTAGGCATTTTCTTCTTTATTCCTTTTCTCTATATATTCAATTAGATAAGCTTACTAATAAGTTTTACCAATATAATATACAAGAAAACAACAGAAACATATGTAAATATAGTTAAAATTGTTTTGAAACATTTAAGCGATAGGACAAGGGGCAATGGGTTCAAGCTGGAGCGTAGGAGGTTCCGGGTTAACATAAGGAAAAACCTTTTCACTGTGAGGGTGCCAGAGCACTGGAACAGGCTGCCCAGAGAGGTTGTGGAGTCTCCTTCTCTGGAGACATTCAAAATTCGACTGAACACGTTCCTGAGTGATGTGCTCTAGGTGGCCCTGCTTTGGCAGGGGTGGTTGGACTAGATGATCTTTCGAGGTCCCTTCCAACCTCTACAATTCTGTGATTCTGTGATTTAAAATGCGGTAATTGAATTGCCTGTCTGCTTTTCCTAATTGCTGTTAAAGAGCCGTATGTGATGATGTGGATTATTTTTTTTTTACAGAAAAAAAATTAAGTTGTAGATTGATTTATTTATCTTTTTAAAAATTAGGACCACTGAAAATAGCTTTAGCAATTGAAGCCAAGGCCTGGAAGATGCTCCTCTGTCGTTATTTAAATGAGGAATATAAAAAGAAAATGGCAGACATGATGTCATTCATAACTGAATATTTAAAGAAATTGTCTCGACCTCTGAGTGACTTAGATGATGTCAGATTTGCAATGGAAGCTTTATCTATCATACGTGATAATAAAATAGAAATGGATATGACTCTGGGACCTATTGAAGTAAGATGACTTTTAATTTTATATCTTGATTAAAATATTTTATAATAGGAGTCATAAGATAAACTGAGAACCCAAACAATGACTTTACTGTCCTGAAGGATCTAGGCTGAAGATGGGAAACAGTGATATTTTTTTGTTATTTTCATTATAAATTATGTATCAATATTAGATACTTTGCTACGTACTGTATAAATGCAGAACAGAAAAATTATATTATCTCTCAAATTATAATATAAATACAATCTAGGAGACAACTTGCAAAAATAAGTAGATGAGAGCACAAGAGAAAGCAGTCTCCAGAGGCGCCTTTCAACCTCAGTGGTTCAGTGTACACCTCTTTCAGAAGCTGAACAGGAAAGAATTCTAAGTGTAGATACCTTTATGAATAAACAGCTGTGTTTACCAGCCATCACTAACTGCACAGAATATAGGTCACAGGTTAAAAGAGCAGCTAATATAATGCACACTGCTGTTAGTCTTCATTAGCAAATTTTTTGCCTACCTCTTGGGAAACTATGAAAATGATCTTATTTTTAAATAATGAGAGGTGTGTAGGCAGATGATAATAAAGGAGAAGGTACGCAAATAAATTGCAGATCAGAACAAGGGATAAGAAATGTTCATTCTGTAACAGATCCACATTTCAGGCATTTGATAGTCTGGCAAACAGAATAAGAAATATTTGGTAGATGATATGGCAAAATATTTTAAAAATATGTAGTTTAGTGTACATAATTATTCAAATTTAGAAAGAATTAATCCTAATCTGCATTGAGGTGAAATGTAGATCAATGGAATAAAAATACCATTGAGATAATAAAATTATATAATTTTAAATCTTAACTTTATTGCGTTTGTATATTTTTTCTAGTATTTCATCCAAGACATCTTTAAAGAAATATTTTTCCTGTTGTTCCCTAGTTCTTCATTCATCAGCCTTATTTAAAAAAAAAAAAAAAACGAAACAAACAAACAACCAGCCAAGTATTTTATGCTAAATTATATGAACAGATCTTATTTGAAATCTTTCTTACAAGTTAGATCTGCAATTTAACTTAAAATGCATCATTCCTAAGGTTGTTTTTTTTCGTCTAGGAAGCCTATGCCATTTTAAATACATTTGAAATTGAGGTTACAAAAGAGGAATCAGAAGGAGTTGATACACTTAGATATTCTTTTAATAAATTACAGACTAAAGCTGTAAGTATATAAAACTATGTTATTTTCTATTTGTATTCGTAAGCTTTTTTTGGACCATAAATGACAGGGTGGGACCAATTGTCACTCCACTCTGTCTTCTCACTCAGCTGCACACTAGGCTGAGTGTAGACTAGCGTCTATACATTTGATTAGTATGTTCATTTTCTAATTTTATTTTTATGGATATCTTTACTATTTAAATATTTTTGTAGCTTTTAGATGTATGCATAAAACTTGCAAGAAAAAGAGAAATATATTATGTGTCTCTGCTCTCCTTCACTTCCAGTTTTTGTGTCATTCTTGCCTGATCAGGAACATTACTACACTTAGATTACCTGTTTTTAAGAAGTGCGTACTCTGCCTGTGCCCTTATCCCTAGGTGGTGACTGCACATTTACCTTTAATGCTTAGGATATGCTTATATCACTTAAAAGCTCAATGTTTATTGAATATTTTCTGTAGTGTAGAAGATTAGATGGAAATATGTAGATATTTTATTGAAACAAATAAGTTAGATTCTGTCCACAGGTTAGTCATTCTGGAAATGACTTGAGTTTATTTTATATTTGCATTTCATGCAGCTCTTAGTTCTTTCTCTCAAACTTTTTAACAAAGAATAAGAAAGTTGTGTAAGAGAAGGCTGAGCCGTCCATGAGGAAGAGACCTTAACACTTTGGGTTTTGAGAGGACTTTGGAAGGGAGGGAGGGAAGGAAGGAAGAGAATAGGACTTCCCCCCCCCCCCCGCCTTGCCTTCTGTGTCCTTTTGTTGCCTAACTCCCTTGTAATGGAGCATGTTCAGATGGATGGGAGATTTTATTATGGTTTTTAGTTGGTTTTTTCCTCTCCACTTTTCACCTCAAATATTGAACACTAGCACCATAAAAGGAAAAAATTTACCTATTTTGCTTCAAATAATTTTTATTCAGAATTTTAATGATTTTATTTATAATTTTGGTTTATACAGACTTAAAGATCTGTTCCTGATTTTTTTAAAAGAATTAACTTTGATTTTAATCTTTTGTATGTCAGACTAGAGTTCAAGATGAGTTGGTTCAAGTTCAGCCAAAATTTAAGAGTAATTTGCTAGAATCCGTCACAGTTTTCAAGGAGGATGTATCAAATTTTGAAAAGTCATATGAAACGGTAAATGAATTTAGTAGTTACCTATATGACTTAGTATTTCAGTATTTTTGATTTGCAGCAGTTGGGTGCCAGAATTTTATTCTGCTGAGCTACTCAGTGTTTGATGCCATAGTTGCTAAGCATTCATCATTGTAGTTCAAACTTTTCATTCTGAAGAAATAGCAATGCACACAACTTTAAGAAAAGGGAAGAATCCCTGGTGGTACAACTTGCCATGAAATCTTAATTTAGAACTTAATTCAGAAATGGTAGTACATGTTGTGGCATCTTTGCTCACACATCAACATTAAAAAAGGCAGTCTTAGGCCACTCACTGGGTATTTTATTTTCAGCAAACACACACAAAATATGAAAAGTGAAAATTAGTCCTATTCATTTTAAGCTAAAGAATAATTCAGTTTCATAAAAGTTATCTTTTCTTACCATTACCATTGGAAGTATTGCATTACCAAGATAGGTAACTTGATTGAATTTTGAGAACCAAAACCCACACATTTTGTGATGACCTGTAAATATGTAGTGGCCTTCAGTCACTTTGAGAATTAACATTCAATTTTTGTTAACTGCTTGTCTGGAAGGAAGGACCTATGGTTCCAAGTATTCCACCTCAGGAAGCCAGTAATAGGCTACAGATCTTTCAGGTAAGACAATAAACTGTTAAGTTTCCAAATAATTAAAATTAGATCTGCTATTGCTTATCAAATCAACTTTAGAAAAAGAGATATTCACAGTCCTTGGTAAATGTGTCTTGTTGGATATTCTGTGTAGTATTATGTAAACTATATTTTAGTTTCTAACAGGCAGTGTTTTCCTTAATGTGGAAGGGTGGATTGATTGATGTGTAACCTTGCTTCACTCTTCATGTTTTGTGAGCAGGAATTATTGACCTGAAGTAGTAAAAGTAGTAGAAGGGGGAAGAGTCAAGTACAACAACTCAATAATGACTGAAAACAAGACAGATTACATATTGGTCACATGAGCCAATATTTTAATCTTTTAGCAATCACATTTTCCATTAGATAACTGTCTTTCAACTTGACATTTGTTTATTATGAACCTTAGTTCATAGGTCCATAACCAGTTTTTAATCTATTTTTTATCCTCCTTTCTTTCTATGCAAGTTATAGTAACATGAAGATTTCTTTCAAAAGGTCTTTTGTTACTCTTACGTATTGCATAGACTGACTCTGTAAAAAGTAAATTCATAGTTTGTGAAAAGCACTATGTAACAGAAGGTGCTTAAACCTCCTAATGCATCTAATATGTACTGAACATGGAGTGATTTTTGGATTAATTTGATGTATTTATTATTTTGCTAAGAGAATGCCTTATAGATCGTAACTGCCAAAATCATTCTTCTTTCCATTTTTCTATGGTGATCATATCTTTTGGACAGAAATACAGTTTAAAAATAATTGTATTTTTTTCATACTCTTTAGTGTTGTTTTCAGGCTGTATATTTCACCATCGGATACAAATATTTTATTTTTATTTTTTTATCTTAATGATGTGGAATTAATTTCACATCCAATTTTTATAAAATGCTGCTTCAAATTATTGCTTCTTATGTAAACTCACTATTTCAATTCAATATATAGATTTGCATATTACATTACACAAGAACTGTTAAAAATTTTGGATCAAAAATATTTTCAGACATTTAAATGTGCTTTTAATAAAATCATTCTATGACAAGTTTAGAACTGATTAATGATTTATTATTACACAATTTTAAATGAAAACTTATATTATAAACATATTTTCATTTTGTCTGTCTGGATCCTAATTTTATCAGGCTAACTTTGATGAGCTGTGGAGAAAGTTTATCACATACTCATCTGGTGAACAGTTGTTTGGATTGCCTGTCACAGACTATGAAGTTTTGCATAAAGTCAGGTAACTGGAAATACAGCTGTCTTAGGTGCTTGTTAATCATAGAATCATAGAATCATTAAGGTTGGAAAAGTACCTCAAGGATCATCTAGTCCAACTGTCCCCCCCCCACACCTGTTACCCACTAAACCATGTCCCTAAGTACCACATCCAACCTTTCTTTAAACACCCGCAGGGATGGTGACTCCACCACCTCCCTGGGCAACCTGTTCCAATGCCCGACCACCCTTTCTGAGAAGAAATTTCTCCTCATCTCCAACCTAAACCTCCCCTGGCGCAACTTGCAGCCATTCCCCCTTGTCCTGTCACTAGTTATCTGCGAGAAGAGGCCGACCCCCAGCTTGCCACAACTTCCTTTCAGGTAGTTGTAGAGGGCAATAAGGTCTCCCCTGAGCCTCCTCTTCTTCAGACTAAACAAGCCCAGTTTCCTCAGCTGCTTCTCATCAGACCTGTGCTCCAGCCCCTTCACCAGTTTTGTTGCCCTTCTCTGGACACGCTCCAGGGCCTCGATGTCTTTCTTGTGGTGAGGGGCCCAAAACTGGACACAGTACTCGAGGTGTGGCCTCACCAGGGCTGAGTAAGGCTTACGTTACACCAGAATAGGAAATATTACAATATGGAAGGGTTCCATTGCCATAAATTAAATAATAATTTTAAAAATCAATGGAAATTCTAGAGGTCTACTGAATTTGCCAATAAAAAATTATTGTATTTACTTATTATGGTAACAGAACCATACCAGACTATTTTACTACATGTAAACACTATATAAAGAAGCAGAATACCATGTCCTGGAAAAATTATATATCTGCTTACATATAACTAGATGAGTAAATATAGTATTATGTATTAAGATATGGTACAAAGGATGAACAAGGAAAAGGCAAGGAAAGATTGGCATATCATCATATGTGAAAAATATAACTAGAGCTCTACCCTTGTGCAGTGGAGGGTGTCCCTGCCCATGACAGAGGGGTTGGAACGAGGTGATATTTGAAGTCCCTTCCAACCCAAACCATTCTATAATTCTATGATTCTATGAAAGTCTAACCTTTTTTGAGCCGCTGTTCAAGTGAGAAACAGGTTCTAAAGCTTCTGCACCAGCCATTTCAATGGTTTGATGATAATTCACACCAGACGAGGATCTGACCCTTTCTGGATTTTTGTAGACCAGCGTTTTAGTTCAAATTCAGAGTGCTTCCAAAGTAAATCGACTAATTGCCCCCACTTGCCATGCTCTGCTTGTCACTGCAGAGCCAGCTCAGGATACATAAATGAGGTTCCTTTTGGGTGAATGGAAGTCTTACAGAGCTAGGTTAAAGTAGAACTTCCCCCAAGTATGTTTAGTATGGATATTATGTCCTTAGCACCAACTGCCTGCTCTTTTTGTGGATTGTATTCATGAAGTGGTCTTTTATACATTAAGAAACATTATCTAATTGATCTACCTCAGGGGTTTTTTGGTAGTAATATTACATATGCCATGTATTTCCAAATAGCTGGTTGAAATTATTGGTATTATTTATTATTTTTTTTTCCCCCAGGAAGGAGTTAGGCTTGCTTCAGAAATTGTATGGGTTATATGACACTGTAATAAACAATATCAATGGCTATTATGAGATACTTTGGACAGATGTAGATATTGAAAAAATTAATGCTGAACTTCTGGATTTTCAAAGCAGGTTTGTTCATAACATAAATTATAACTGATGTAAAATGCATTAAGATTTAGGTGACTTCAGTAAAGCTATTTGATATATTGAAATACAAAACTTCAATGAATAAAGTTTATCATAAAGTAATAAGAAGGCAGAATGAAATAACACTATCCTTTTAGTTAACCAGCCTTTTACCTGTAATTCTGATAATTGAAGGGCATACGATCAGTTGAAGTGAATCTTAGCTAAACCAACCAAAAAATTAGGAGAGCTGAAAGTTTACTTGTAAAAGGCTAAGTTCTTCAACTAGGAGGATTAGCCCATTGATTGCAAGTTCTGAATAAAAGACTTCTGAATCTTTTGGAATATTTTATTCTTTTTTTAAAAAGACTTCTGCCATTTCAAATACATTAACAATGCTGATAGTCTTAAATAGTATGGGTTTGTAAAAAAGTGACAGATATTGCAGTAATGCTGAAAGTTTAAAATGGTTTTGACACTGTTGACAAGATTAGATGTAATTAGTGTGATTCAGAAGTGTTTTGTAAACTTTTAATTCAACTCTATTTTTAAATTTTCAAAAGTTCATATATTAATTTGGAAAGAAACATAATATAGAATACTAGGACAAGGATTATTTTGCAACAAAATAACTACGTCATGGAGTGCAGTCCCCAACTCTCCTGCTACTTACTGAGTCCTGCTATAAGCTTGGCAAGCTCTATCCTAAAACTACTCCAGCCTTCTCAGCACTTTCTTTGCACCTCCAGTCCTCCTATTAGAACAATATTTCAGAATCTTTCATTATTAATTTTCAAAATAAAGGCATGACTAATTGATTTATGTTTGTACTTGTGGCAGTATGTGATATTTTAGAGTATATCTATGCTACAGCTACAGAGCAGTGCAGACCTATTAAAACAGCTTTAAATCAATCTTAGATGTTAAAATCTAATTGCTGAAATACAGCTCTACAAGAATTAAGTTATACACTCTTAAACTGACATTTGTTTAAGGTAGTTTGAGTAAAAGTATATAAGAGGGCAATTACTTTTGTAACTGCAGCAAAAAGAAATAATAAATTCATATTTTGCTGAAGGCTGAGACATCAAATATGTCATTGTAAGGCATAAAATTGTAAGTGAACAAATTCCATAGTTTTGAAATTGCACTTTTGACAGGCAGAGTTGAGGGTTGGGTCTTAAATTTACATTATTTCTGAATTTTGAAGTGTCATTCAAAATTGGTCTCAGCTGTGTCTGATTCCTGTGTCCCAAATCACTGAACCTGACATTAACTCTTTACTAATGAATTAAAAGAATAGCTGCAAACAGAGAAATTTATAAAATATTCAGATGTCTTGCCTGGTTTTCTAAGGAAAAAGGTGATCTGCAATCTCCTGTCTGACCATGTCTGTGCTCCTTTTTTCAGCATTCTTGAACACTTCTTTTTGTTTTTAATCTATTGGCTGGTTTCAATATTCAACAAGGCAGATTTCTCACAAAATAACCTTGAGTGTCTGTGAGTTTTATAAAAGTCAAAACTTTATTTTGTGTCTGTTTTTGGACTACAGTACCTTTTCCCCCTCAGAGAAAGGCAGGCAGGTATTAAACATTCTGTTTGACAGCGATCAGGGAGCTAATCAGTTTGAATGTACTGGCTGCCACGCAGCACCAACATAGCTCTAAACCAGACACAGTCTGCTGTAGTGTACCTGATTACAGAAAATATGAAATTATATCAGTGGGAGATAAGTGACAAAGGATACAAACCCAAGGGAAATACTTTGTCATTTACATTAGGATGTTCCTGTTGGTCAACTGCTTAATTCTTAGTCTGCAGGCTCTGTAAAAGTGTGGTCAAAGAAGGGAATATTCATTTAACTGTTTTACTGTTGTGTGGGGTTTTTGCCACATTAGAAATATATGATTTTCATTTTCTTGGTGAATAGTTTCAGGACCACTAACCAAAAGTAGAGGAGGAGGTGGTCATATTTTTCTAATTTTCACATGTGTTTCTGAAGTGGTATGTTAATATGTGCCATGTGTTTAACTGGTATTGTCAGTGCAAGTAAATATTATGTTTGAACAAGTATTACATATGTGAAACGTAAATGGTTTTGCTTTGGTTTTTGTTTGCCAATAAATATTTGTGATAAGCAGCACATAAGCTACATTTTAATGCAAACTGCAATATTTCTGTTTATTTGCGAAGTATATATCAGTGGTTAAAACTGTTAAATATTATGATGTGTCAGTAGGGCATTTGCATTAATTTTGCCTAAAAAGGTAGACTAATTGACACAAATTGTAATTTTTACATAGAAAATATTGACCTCAATACAAGCTACTTCATATGTCTCTGTTTCTAAAATGTTTAAACAATTCCTATTTTGACAAAAGAGGCATTTACTACTGTATCGATTTAACTCAATTGCAGGTGCCGTAGACTACCTAAAGGACTCCAACACTGGCAAGCATTTTTGGATCTCAAAAAAAAAATTGATGATTTTAGTGAGTCTTGTCCTTTGTTGGAAATGATGACCGACAAAGCAATGAAGCAAAGACACTGGGATCGTATTGCTGAAACAACAGGACACCAGTTTGATATAGAATCTGATTCCTTTTGCCTTCGAAACATCATGGAAGCACCAATTCTTAAATATAAAGATGATATTGAGGTAGGTATATGGATTTTTTTCCTCCCTTGTTTGTTTTATATTGTCAGCAAAAATAATTATTTAAAAATGATCACATTTTTTAAAAATGTTTTGTGCTTTGTTGAAGTCCTTGGCTCTCAATCAAATCACACTAGTTCAAAATATTTTATTTAGAAGTTCTTATCCATATGAACAAAGACAGAGGTAGCAGCTGAAATCATTGGACACATTTCTAGATAATCTTTAAAAATTCTTCCTGACCCTATTTTCTATTATTTTCTTAGCTCTTTTTAAACAAGGTAAAAATAAACAAACAAAATTTCAAATCATCATGGTCACCTAAATATTTAACTTTGTGAGTGCTTTACAAATTTGTAAATAAATCAGAAATTTTAGAAGAAGGCTCCATGTGTGTTAATATTTAACATGAATACTTTTCTAGATCTTTACTGCTTCTTCTGGACCATACAATTTCAAAAGATCCCCCACATAACCTGCAAAAATTCTTAATGGATTTTGCAAGTTTTATAGGGTAAATATTCATGCAGCAGCTACTGTTATATTCATACTTAATTTGTATGGAAGCATTCCAAGCTGATCTGCTTAATTTTGAATTAAGCTCTGATTTGAATAGAATGTTGGACTAGATGACCTTTCCAACCTAAACTATTTTTAGATTCCGTAATTCTATAAATTGACATGTGGTAAGATTGAGAGCTCGTCTGGTGATAAGCATAAATCACTACCCTAAACGTTGTAGAAATGGTGATTCAGTAATCTTGTTACATGGAAATAACAAAATGTGAAGTTACAAAATGGTATATGCATGCATTTCCAAGTGTGCACTTTTCAGTTACCTATATATGTAATTTGAGTGAGTAAAATTAGTAGAGTGATCTCTGCACTTCTGTGACACATTTCTATACCATTTTATAAATTCCATATATTGTTTTAAAATATTCTGTTATTCTTAAAGTTGTAGAATAGTTTGAATTGGAAGGGACTGCAAAGATCATCTAGTTCCAAACCCCCTGCCACGGGCAGGGACACCCTCCACTAGACCAGATTGCCCAAAGTCCCATCCAACCTGGCCTTGAACACTTCCAGGGATGGGGCCTCCACAACTCCTCTGTGCAAGCTGTTCCGGTGCCTCACAACCCTCACAGTAATGAATTTTTTCCTGACGTCCAATCTAAATCCTCCCTCTTTTAGTTTAAACCCATTACCCTTTGTCCTGTCACTATACTCCCTGATAAACAGCCCCTTGCCAGCTTTCCTGTAGGTCCCCTTTAGGTATTGGAAGGCTGCAATCAGGTCTTCCCGGAGCCTTCTCTTCTCCAGACTGAGCAACCCCAAGTCTCTCAGCCTGTCTTCATGGGGGAGGTGCTCCATCCCTCTGATCAGCTTTGTGGCCCTCCTCTGGACTTGCTCCAGCAGCTCCATGTCTTTCCTGTACTGAGGATTCCAGAGCTGGACACAGTACTCCAGATGGAGTCTCACAAGAGTGGAGTAGAAGGGGAGAGTCACCTTCCTTGATCTGCTGGCCACACTGTTTCTGATGCAGCCCAGGACACGGTTGGCTTTCTGGGCTGCCAGTGCCCACTGCCAGCTCATGTTGAGTTTTTCATCAACCAGCACCCCCAAGTCCTTCTCCTCAGGGCTGCTCTCAATCCATTCTCCGCCCAGCCTGTAGTTGTGCTTGGGGTTGTGCAGGCCACATGTAGGACCTTGCACTTGGCCTTGTTGAGCTTCATGCAGTTTGCACGGGCCCAGCACTCAAGCCTGTCAAGGTCCCTCTGGATGGTATCCCTTCCCTCCAGTGTGTCGACCGCACCACACAGCTTGGTGTCATTGGCAAACTTGCTGAGGGTGCACTCAATCCCACTGTCCATGTTGCCGACAAAATTGTTAAACAGTGCCAGTGCCAGTCCCAGTACTGACCCCTGAGGGATGCTGCTTGTCACCGATGTCCACTTGGACATTGAGCCGTTGACCACAACTCTCTGAGCGCGGCCATCCAGCCAATTCCTTATCCAGCGAGTGGTCCATCCGTCAAGTCCATGTCTCTCCAGTTTAGAGACAAGGATGTTGTGTGGGACAGATGTGTAGGAAATATTTCTTTTCTGAAGAGTGAAGATTCTAAAAACATAAAAAGGTTCTTTCTTTGCAGGATATATGTATATCTGCTACAAAGGAAAAGGATATAGAAGCCAAACTATCTCAAATAGCTGACAGTTGGGAAACTCAAATTCTGACCTTTTCGTCATTCAAAGGAAGAGGAGAGTTACTGTTAAAGGGAACTGAATCATTAGAAATTATAACATTGATGGAGGACAGTTTAATGATTCTTGGCTCTTTACTGACCAATAGGTAATTTCAAAACGATTTTGTATTTTATTTTCAGAAACACACTGACATAGGGAACTGTACTGTTATTAGTCTGAATCAGCAGTAAATATGACTGGGATTTTTTTTTAATTAAAAAGAATGCTGTAATGTCTAATGAAAAATTTCCTCAAGTAGAAGACTTTCATGTATTAGTACCAAGCTATTGACTCAATATATTTGAATGTAATCAAGCTGGTAGAAACTTGCTGCGAGATTCTTCTTGCTCTAAGGGAAACAAGTGTTATTTGGGTCTTTTTTCACCATTGTAGATACTTATTTTATAATTACATAAATTCATTTTATAATTACTTAGAATTAAAGAATTTGTACTTCTCATCCTTTTTTTAGATATAACACACCATTTAAAAAGGAAATTCAGAGCTGGATTTATAAACTAAGCAGCTCCACTGACATAATTGAAGAATGGCTGATAGTGCAGAATCTCTGGGTTTATCTTGAAGCTGTTTTTGTAGGGGGAGATATCGCAAAACAGTTACCCCAGGTAAACTTTGCAATGCTTGAGTGTTATGGTGTGTTAAAAGCTGTCTGTGTTATAATTTCCAACAGATTATGCTGTGAAAGTACTTATGTTTTTGCTATACATAGGAAGCAAAGCGCTTTCAGAATATAGACAAGTCCTGGATAAGAATAATGCAACGAGCTCATGAAAACCCAAATGTAATTAACTGCTGTGTTGGAGATGAGACTATGGGGCAACTTCTCCCTCATTTACATGAACAGTTGGAAGTATGTCAGAAATCACTTACAGGGTATGAAGTATTTGACTTCTAATGCATAATTATTTGGTAAATAATTTATATGAAATATTAGTAGTATTTCAGTCTTACTTTCACTCTTATGTAGAAAAATTTGAAGAGCTGGAATATTCTAATAAATCTATTGTTTGCTTTTAAAGATATTTAGAGAAGAAAAGACTACTGTTTCCTCGATTCTTTTTTGTTTCTGATCCTGTCCTTCTTGAAATTCTTGGACAAGCAAGTGATTCTCATACAATTCAGGTACAGTCTTAGGGATTTTTTTTTTTCCTGCTTGTAACTCCCCCAAAAAAAGAAATATGGAAAATCATTTAATAAATTAAAGTGTAACCATTTTCTTCTTATAAACTTTGCTTAAGAAAAAATTCTTTTCTTGCTCTTAAGTCTTTAACAAAATGTGAAATGGGTATCTGTAATTTAAAAACACCCTCCAGAATTCAGAACATTAGAATATAGTCCCATCAAGTGTTTTGTTGGTGGTTCCTTTCACAACTAAACTGACAAAAGGGGCCCTGTAAGACTCCTGCCTTGCATATTGCATAATTCATGCAGCTAGTCTGGATTTTTACTAAGGATTGATTGAGATAAAATTGTAGATCTCATGCAATAGCTAATCTCTGCTCTGGTAGATCATCTCTGAAAATGAAAACAAATAGCAAATGGAGATAAAAATCCTACGCAACCATTTCTGTAACTATTACCTACATATGGCCTGAAATTCATCTGTAGGTTCAGGCAAACCTTTGCAGGATAACGTTATTTGAGAGTTTTTTCTGTTTGTTAATGTTATATATTTACATTAAATGACTTCTTCCTTATCTTTACAGCCACATCTGCCTTCCATATCTGACAATATAAATGAAGTAGACTTTCACCCAAAGGATTATGATCGCATACTGGCAGTCATATCAAGAGAAGGAGAAAAAATTCCAGTAATTCTCTGAATTATTTTTTTTCCCAGAAATGTTGTTAATAGATACATCTTTCTATTATTGAATGTATCAATGTATATTAAATTGAATTATTGTTAATTGCAAATGGCATTTCAAGAATTGGTATAACAAAACTTAAAGAAATTTAATAAATTTCTAGTATGTTTATTGACATTAAATCTGTAGTTGTCTTGAATAGAAATTTAGTAACTATTTAGTGACTAGCATTCTTGAACAGAGGTTGTGTAACTATATTCTATTTTGTACCTTTTACCGTTATTATTTTTTCAGTTGGACACTCCAGTGATTGCAAAAGGACCAGTAGAACTCTGGTTGCAGGATTTATTGCGTGTGCAACGGATTTCATTGCATGGCATAATTAGGAGGGCATATTACCAAATTAGTGACACAGGATATCATTTGCTGAACTTTCTTAATCACTTCCCAGCACAGGTGAGATTACAGGATGTAGATTCATGTGTGCAGTCTGGGTTGTCTGTGAGGGATGGTGGGATGTAAACAGCATATGGGATTGTCTATGTGAGGAAGTTTTCATAGAAGAAACAAGGATGTGGATCTACTCAGTAGAAAGCAACCCTTAACGACTTTTGTTTTGTCCCCTATATATATATAGCACAACATTTTTCTTCTAGTCTACTTTGAAGTAACTTTTTTCTTCTTTTGGGGAATATAAAGTAGAGTTTGTATTTTCTGTGATGGATATTGATCCCCTTTCAGATGCAAATATAATTTCATGTGAAGATTGATTTCTCTCTCATAATTTAAGATTGCGAGAGCTATGATTACGATTATTTATCTCATAATTTACACGATTTACATCATAGTTCATGTATTTGTCAGTATGATATTGCAGTCCTAGTAGAAGCCTACCTTGAAGGATTCTGGTTTGCCTAGAGACTTGCATCTTACTAAGACTGCATCTCACTGATAAATCATAAATTTCATTAACAAGTAATTAATTGTTTCCTATCCTGTACAAATTCTGACTCTGTAATTTGCTAATCAGAACAGTGCAGGGTGTATTTTTTTTAATAGAAATTCTGCAAATCCTAAACTGTCCAATACACTGCTAATTTTAAAAAAATTAGTACACTTACATCTTCAAGATAATTCTATTAAATATTTATTTATGATGCAATTATATATTATCTTAGTAGTAGTTTAAAAAAATGTACTATGTTTCTTTAAACAGATAAAGACTGTCTGCCTTGTTTGCACGTTCGATATTTTGAAGTGGCTTTATTACCATCTGCAAAGATCTTTTTTCCCATGCCTTGCTAATCCAAATGTTTGTATGTTCAAAGAATGGTGTTAGAAGGGGCAGGAAGGAGGTGGCAGGAAGACGATGATAATGGCCATTGGCTAAGTATAGACAAAGAAAAGCTGTGTTATAGGACAGAGAAGAAATTGGGCAGAATACTGACAAATATTTGAAATGTTTTCTTTCCTTCAAACTGCCTTTTTCTTGTCTCGGAAGCTTCTGTTCTAGGTAGCATGAAGAACTCGCATCCAAAGATTTTTTTTTCCGTTGGTCATTCTAAAATGAATTTGTGTTAGATTCTACTGATCATAGCCTAATGATTCTAAAATGGGGAGGTATTTTCTGCCATACAATCTCTGTATCCATGAACTTACTACACGTATATGGAGACAGAAAAATAGAGAGAGTGGGTTAGTTGAATTTTTAGGTCTTAGTGCTTTGTGAATGTAGAAATGTGGGGGAAAAGAGATATTGATACAGTTCTCGTCTATCCTGTTTTGTCATGGGTGTGCCTGATTTTGTAAATAAAAATCAAACTGAGACTGTAGTTTACACACGACATCCTCTACCTCTCTAGATTTATTTGGAAGCAAAATAAGCTGTAGTTCAATGTGCTCTAGGCCATAGCTCTCATGATAGCATGGTAGAAAGACAGCAATCCATCTCGTGTTCAGTAGAAATGCACAGCATTTTTTTAGAATGTTCTTTAGTTAGCTGCAAATTGGCAATGAGAAATTTTTGGAACAGCTTCTCCCCACAATTTAAGACCTGTTTATGAAAGGATTGTAAGTGAAACTGAAAACCATCTTTAATTTGTGTACATGACAAAGTTTCAAAGAAGTTTTAAAGAAGTTTCCGGTACCATAGCAGACTGAATTAACTTGGGCACAGTATCCTGGTGAGATAGCATAGCGATGGATGTAGCAATAACTTGGAACTGTCTATATGTCAACTTACTGTTCCTATTACATCTAAGGCTTCTATAATAAGGCTAGTGTTCAACAAGTGATTGTTTTGTACTTTTTTTCACATACTAAATGTATAGGTTGGCTTACTGGGAATTCAAATGTTGTGGACACATGATTCAGAAGAAGCTCTACAGAATGCTAAAGAGGACAGAAAAATCATGCAAGTAACCAATGGGAGATTTCTGGAGATTCTGAATATGTTGATTAGCCAGACCACGCATGATCTTTCCAGTTTTGATAGAGTGAAATTTGAAACCCTTATTACCATTCATGTGCATCAGCGTGATATTTTTGATGATTTGGTAAAGTACCAAATTTCTGATAATTCAACTAATTTTCTGCCATAATAATTTTTCTTATATATGTCTGCATGTCTTTGTAAGACAGAGATGTCCATAATGTCATCATAATAAAAATAGTACACTTTTGCTTAAAAGAAAAGAAAATCCATCAGTTCTGTCATCTAAATATTTACTCCAAATTTTTACACTTTTCTTAGAAGTGGAAAATTGAAATATTCTTCCTACTAAAAGGTTTTTGTCTATCAAAACAAATCCGTATGTCTTTTCTTTGAAAACCTGTTGTGTTACTCTTACTTGCATAATTAAAAATGTTGACTCTGCTGAGGATATTGTAGCTTTATCGTCATAAATAATTTCCTCATGGCTTGTTACAGAATCTCAGGAGCTGGCACTAGGCTGCACTTTAGCTCCATCCATTCTAGAGTTACAGCAATGATAGCAACATCTTCCATATCTCCTAACTGCTGCTTTCTGTCTCTCCTACTCCCTCAGAGAGCAGGCTATGGGGATTCTCGTTCTGGTTCCTTAAGAGGATACATAGAGGACAAAAACGTACTAAAATAAACAGATAATGCCAATCCTATACTTGTACTTTTTAGACTGTGCTAAATTGCTTACATTACTTTATTCTCTGAGGAATGGCATCTCTCAACACTACATCTCTTAAAAGTATTTTTATTGCTGATGACACAAGCTAATTAGAGTCTACACAATTTGCCTTCTATGCCTCAGTCAGATACTTCCTTCATTGTGCCCTGTGTTCAGATGTGTCTGCTGCATTTAGCAGTGTTTCCTAATTTCATTTGGAGGGTAAGCTGCACTACCAAAGCAATTTAAGATTTATTTGATCAACACAGATGTTATGATTGGGTTAAGTTATTGGGACATTATGTAATATCAGTTTAGCATACATTCTATCTGAACAAATTATCTGATGTTTATATGTATTTCAGTTTGTTTGCATAGGAACCTTTACCTGACTAACACTCATTGTTTTCATACAAATAAGCATTTTATCACAGTTATCTAAGATAACAAATATGGATGCTCAGTTATAACATATACATTTATTTACTTCTTTTAAGGTAAAAATGCACATCAAATCGCCAACTGATTTTGAATGGTTAAAGCAATCTAGATTCTACTTTAAAGAGGATTTCGATCAAGTCGTGGTATCCATTACAGATGTTGATTTTGTTTACCAAAATGAGTTTCTGGGTTGCACTGATCGTCTGGTTATAACACCTCTTACAGACAGGTTAGAAAAACAATTATACGTAATTAATATTTTTAATATATATATTGTTTATGTAACATGTTGTCGTGGTTTTACTCCAGCCGTTGGCTGGGCACCACATAAACACGCGCTCCGCCCTCCTCATTGGAAAAGGGGGAGAGAACTGGAAGAGCGAAAGTGAGAAAACTCGTGGTTTCAGATACAAGTGTTTAATAAGTGAAGCAAAAGCCACGTGCACAAGCAAAGCAAAACAAGGAATTAATTCACCGCTCCCCATGGCAGGCAGGTGTTTGGCCATCCCCAGGACAGCAGGGCTCCGTCACGCATAATGGTTACTTGGGAAGACAAACGCCATCACTCCGAATGCCGCTGCCCCCCCCTTCTTCCTCCCAAGCCCCTTATAAACCGAGCATGACGTCATATGGTATGAAATATCCCTTCGGTCAGTTTGGGTCAGGTGTTCTGTCTGTCCCCTCCCAACTTCTTGTGCACCCCCCGCCATCCCACCGGCGGGGCGGTGCGAGAAGCTGAAAAGTCCTTAGCTCTGTGTAAACATCGCCCAACAACAGCAAAAACATCTCCACTATCAGCGCTGCTTCCAGCACAAATCCAAAACACAGCCCCATACTGACTTTCTTGAAGAAAATTAACTCTCTCTCAGCTGAAACCAGGACACATGTATCTTCAAAGAGGTACATACTGAATTAAGTCTTGTGTGGACTAGGTCATTCAGGAAAAATAATCTCATACATATGCTTATTTACAATCTTTTAGAAAAGGTAAAATAGTGTCTCACTATTGCTATTACTCAAAAGTAATAGAAATGAATAATTGTTATATAGTTATGTATAGTTTAGCAGTATTTCTATACTGAAGACAAAGTTGGGTCAAATATTTCACATTCTCTAATAAGGTATTCTATAAAGATTTTTGTGGCTACCAAGGTCTTTGAAAGTCTAAGACAACCAGTCGGTGCCTATCGTCTTATTAATACTGGGAACCAGTTCAGATTTTTTCATGAGAAACTAGATGTTGACAAAATCCCAGCTGTATGAACTCACTTGCCATTCTTCTGTAGCTGGGCAAGCAAATGGCCACTAATTTTCTTTCAAATCTGGAAAATTTCTCAAATGAGAACTTTTTTCTTTTTACTTTGGGGATTTCTTGGTGGCTGCTTTTTTGGTCAAAATTATTCCTCCACTTATTCCTTTCTTGAGGTGTCAATTTTGACTAAATGAGAAAATAGAAGGCCAAAAGATACTTTATTTGCAAAATGGTCCTCTCAAGGAGCAAAAATAACTTCCAACCTACAACTGTTCATTTTGCTACCTATGTGGAGTATGTGTCTGTACAGCTTTTTGTACACCTTTTTCTCCAGAAGAGTTAGGACTGCTATTGTGACAATAGGGAAAGTTCAGTACCTTTCTGCAGTGAACTGTACTGCTCTCAACAATCAAGTATGTTTGATGCAAAATGTTAAATTCCACCCCAAAATTTCCCTTGACTGCAATAGAATTGTAGAACTAAACTCTTTGTCCTCTTAACCTTTCTTATTGGTTAGAAAACGTTGAAGTTCCTGCAGTTCAAGTGTGACATAACAGATTTTAGTGATTCAAGCTAAACTGTAGGAACTAGTTAGTTAAAACCAGAAATACTTTAGTAAAAAATACTTTCAGAATGTGTTGAGTTGATTTGACAGTGAAGATACCCCATCATTTGTGTAGGAACTTTGTCATTTAATTCTTTTAGCATTATTCCTCCATATGTTACCATGAATGAAAACTGTAGACTCGTAACTTGGGGGTGTGTATTTCTTAGAATTGTAAGACTTTTTACCCATAATTGTGGAAGGGGCCATATATCCTTATTATTTCACAGCTGACGATTTAGACAAAGGTAACCTAACCTAATGGAATGTATACAGATTAAGATCCTGCAGAATATGATGGGGTGGCAGAATTCAACGCTAGAATCTGCTCTTTATAGCTGCAAAAAGAGTTAATGACAATTAAATTCCTTTGTGGGGTGCATTAATTTTTTAGGTCATCTAGTATTCACAGTTTTCAACAAACTAGATTATTGTGAGATGATTTTTTTTCTTCTATAAGTAACGTTTAAATGCTGTATTTTGTGACTTTTACCACTCTGAACTTCCTGCACTCATGGAAATCAATGGAACTGCTTTATGAAGCAATGTTTCAACATAAGAGTTGTACAATCTATTGCATAACTCATTGTTGTCTTATATGGATACACATATATATCTTTCATATGATTTAATAAATTAATACCAATTATCATTTATAGGTGCTATATAACTTTAGCACAGGCATTGGGAATGAACATGGGAGGAGCTCCAGCAGGACCAGCTGGAACTGGTAAAACAGAAACAACGAAAGATATGGGAAAGGCTCTGGGAAAATATGTGGTTGTCTTTAACTGCTCTGATCAAATGGACTTCAGAGGTTTGGGTAGGATTTTCAAAGGTAAGACTTCATGTAGGATGGAAGAGACCTCCACAGGTCATTTAGCACATGCAGTTAGAGCAGATAGCTCAGGATCTTATTCATATTGCGTTTTGAGTATCTCCAGGGGTGGACATTACACGAGACCTCTGGACCTCCGTTCAAGTGTTTGACCATCCTCATGGTAGTGTTTTTTTTTTATACTTCCATTGACTTGGAATTTCCCACATTGAAACCTGTGTCCACTCTCTCTTCTTGCACTGCCTAGCTCCAATTTCTCAGTGCCTCCCATTCGCTAGTTATGAACAGCAATAGTCTTTTCCCTTAGCTCTCTCTTCAGGCTGAACAAAGCGTATTCTCTCAGCTTCTTCCTCTGTGCCATGTCCTCCAGCCACTGACCGTTATGGCAGCCGTCTGCTGGACTCATGCACATATATCAATGTTTATCCTCTATTGTTAAATCTCAAACTGGATACAGGACTCTAGCTTCTATCTCATAAGTGCAGAGTAGAGGCATACAATTTTCCTCAATTTGTTGGCTACACTCTTGCCCAAATGCAGCTGGCTGTGCTAGAAGAGCCTAATTTTGATTCATGCTCAATTAGTTGTTAAGCAGGACACCAGGTCATTTTCTGGAAAAATGCTTTGTGGCCAGTGAGCATGAAGCCTGTACTGCTGCACGGAGTTACTCTGTTCCAGATAAAGGGCTTGAACTTCATGAGGTTTCTGTCAGTTCATTTTTCAAAGTTATGGTATTGTATGTATTGAGAAGCAAGGGGTGAAACTATTAATTATTTTTTTATATTTATTTTTTTTAGCAAGCAAATAATTGTGGCATAAAAGTGCCTAAACCTCTGGATTTATAAACATATTGCCCCTTTGAAAGTCATGCTATTCAAATTTTAAAAAATCTTTGAGTACATGACAGAATCCCTTTAAAGAGATTTAGCCTTAACTGTATAACAACAATATACCCTGAATGCAGTAGATAAATATTTCAGTTTTCAATAGTTATCTTTCAGTAAACATGAAAGAAAACTACTTCCTACTGGTACTTTAATATCATTTGGGAAAAAAATGCTCCTACAGATTTTCTTATACAAAGTTGTTAAAGGAACAACAATTCTCTTAATTGCTACTAAATTCATGTTATTTTTCCAAACTGAAAGTAGGCAACTGTGAAATTAATCCTTTATGAAAATGTTATTGTTATTAATATAGTGCGTCTGGATTTCTCTTTCTATTTAATTTTCTTTCTCTGTCTTCCTCTCTTTCTTTCATAGACAAGTTCACACAGAGCACTGTTCCATTCTTTGCATTTTGTTAATATTTTGTACCATTACATGATACACTTGTATTTTAGTGTGGACTTAAAATTGTAATGTTTATGGGTAGAGATGTATGATCTAAGATTAATATTTTCTGTCTTGTGAGATTCAGAGTTTTATTTAAACCCCTTGTTACTGCAAATATTTATATTTTTAATTTTAACCTTTATGATTTATAAGAGGCAAGTAAAAAGTAATTTAAAAGCATTGTGAAGGCTGGGAGACCCAAATGCAAATAAAAAACTTGAGGGGTTTTTTTGTCGTAACATTTAGGGCTAATATTTTCTAGCTCTGAGTCACTTTTTTTTTTTTTTATTAACAATACAGCTTTTTGCAAATAATGGAATTTCTGCTTTACAATAAAAGGCTGCATTCACAGAAAGATCTGAAAGAAAGATCTGCCAAAATGTCCCAAGATATGAAAATGTTTATTTCTGATTTTGATTTACTTCTATAGCATTTTGTATAAATCAACAAACATTAATTCAGATTGATATGGAAATAGATGGATTGGAGTAAGATAGGCCTTGACCACAGGGCAATAAAGAAATCTAATCTGATTTAATTATTTGAAGGAAAAGTCGTCTAGTTGAGATATCTTAAATATGCATGAAGAACAATAGCTAATAAATTTTTCTGTCCCTGTTTTAGGTCTTGCACAGTCTGGATCTTGGGGATGTTTTGATGAATTCAACCGAATTGAGTTGCCTGTCTTGTCAGTAGCAGCACAACAAATCTATATTATTTTAACAGCAAGAAAGGAAAGAAAAAAACAATTCATTTTTTCTGATGGAGACTGTGTAGATTTAAATCCAGAGTTTGGAATTTTCCTAACAATGGTAAATGTAGTAATAATTCCAGAGAAGTGTACGATGTACAAGTTAATTACATGGCAAGGTGAAAATAACTGATTTTATTAAGTGGCACTGTTGCTATAGAATTAGACTAAACTACTGGAATACATATATGATCTGATTACTCATGAATTGCATGCCTTCATTTTTACGTTAAGATTATTGAAAAGGTTAATAATTATGTTCCTTCATTACTGTATTACAATTTATTATGTAGACTAAAGTTTGGCCAAACTTCCAGAATTCTGTGCTCACTTGAGAGGACTGAAAGGCTAATATGCTTTACTACCTTAGCTTGAAATGCTTTAACAGTATTAGTGAGAAAGATAACCTAGGAAGAAAAAAAGATATTCACTTAAAGCAGGTGATAGATGAAAGACATTTTTCAAAGATATTTGTCTTGTCTGGTGGGTTTTACATCATATTTTACATCAATATATAAAAAGAATTCTTCAAGCTGATTTACAGAAGACATATGATTCTTGAACTGTTCTCCTTGTACTGTGGTAAGGACACATCTTTTCAAAACACGTGGAGAAAATTATCAGATCGTTTCATTTGTTGATACAGGATGTGTCTAAGTTGGTAAATACAATGCTGGATGTTGACTTTTGGGCTTCTGTGGCGAAGGGGCCCTTTCTGCTTTTTCTGTCAATCCTGGAATTAGTGTGGGCATTATGGCAGAACCGTGCTTCTTGTATCATGAAGGTTTTATAGGCAGTATCTGACATACATTGTTACCTTTCTTACAATGACTACTTGTGAAAAAGACTTGCAATACATATAGATCAAAGTTAGGTCCCACAAATGAATGGATAATCTGTGTAAAAACTATATGCAAAGCAGTATGTATAACTTTACACCAGTTACCAACCATTATCCAAGGCATAAGCACAAACTCCTGGATTTAGAATATTAAATTTCAGAGTATACTGTCTTGTTGCCGTAGGGTTCCTGAGGCTTCATAGTATGAATTCCTGTAATCTCATGGGCAGGGACTTTTCTAGTGTAGGTTTCCTAAGG
Organism: Psophia crepitans; assembly: GCA_013399095.1. NCBI lineage: Eukaryota > Metazoa > Chordata > Aves > Gruiformes > Psophiidae > Psophia > Psophia crepitans. The sequence continues at coordinate 857,763 of VWZZ01005916.1, read as the reverse complement.
CAGATGACAATTCAAGATGACTTTATGAGAAATTAAAATCTTCATGTCTGAGTGCAGGATAACAACAGAGGAGGCCATAAATATCTTTTGACTGCTTCTAATTTCTTAAATGTCACCTGAAGTCAGAGTTATTCCTCATGTGTGCAGCAAATTTCCAGAAATCTTCATTTGTCTAACTTTCTTGATCATTAAAATTTTCTTTCACATGATTCATACAAAAGTTGTAAAGTTTGCCTGCTTTCATTTTGTTGACTGCATTGTTTTTACTGTGTCACTACAAAATATTCTGTGTATTCTTGAGTCATTATTAAAATCAGTTGTTTCACTAAGAGAGAATTACACTTTCTTATATGATTCTTACTTCAGCAGGTAGAGTTTACTCACAAACTGTTACACATGCAGTGAGATTCTGTACTTTGTCTAGCCTTGTAGACACAAGAAACAGAGAATGACAACCTAATATTTCTTCACTGTAGACTGCTTGTTATCATCTATTATTATTATTATTTTATTTTATTTTGGCTCTTGCTAGACATAGTTTTTATAGGTTACAAAACCTACCTCTTCTGTAAAATGGTAATGAAAACTTTGTTTGCATTGGAAATACACTAGAAGAAATCAACCAACTAGACTGTGTTCCATGAAATTTTAAAATTCTTATTGCTGGCCTGTTATGATACAGAAATTAAGTTATTACTCTGGCAATTACGCATAAGTTATTAAATTTGTAGTTATGGTTGAGGTTTTTTCTTCACATTTTAATCATTAATAGACAAGAGTTCTAACTCTGAGCAGATCTAGGTAGTTAGGCATAAATTTACGTTTATTGAACAATAAAAAGGATGCTATTTTGACTGTTGTAAGTAATAATGCAGTATGTTTTCTTATATAGAATCCGGGGTATGCTGGGCGTCAAGAACTACCAGAAAATCTCAAAACTCAATTTAGAACTGTTGCAATGATGGTTCCAGATAGACAGGTACAATTACTGATGGAACCTAAAGGAAAAATGTATTTGACTTTGCTTATGTATGTTCAGAAACACTAATAGAATGTCTAAAAAAACCATTGTATTTCAGATAATTATAAGAGTTAAGCTTGCAAGTTACGGATTTATTGATAATGTGGTCTTGTCTCAGAAATTCTTTGTTCTTTATAAACTTTGTGAGGAGCAGCTCACTAAGCAGGTACTGTTATGTATTCCCTTCCTCTTTCTCTTTGTATTTACACAATACAACCCCTTAGGTTTTGTTTTCTGCAGATTGTTTTTGAAGCATCAGTTTTATACTTTTTTACAAAATACTGAAGTAGTTTAAATATAATGCAAACAAATATCTTTAAAATTTTTAAACAAATAACCATGTTAATTCATGTATATGTAGTGACACACTCCCCTCTTGTTCAATTGTTAAAGAATGGCAGTTTGTAGTTGCTGGTGCCTGAGCTTCTCTGCTTAAACATGGCAACCAGGTAAAAATTAACCTGGTGATGTAGTTTTTCTGTAAGAATTGTCTAGGACTAGAGGAAGTAGTTGAAACTGGAAACTGCAGGAGGTACGCTGTGAGTTTGACTTAAGTTGCCCTTGTCCCCACAGCACTGCTTTGACCTGAAGTTCAGGCTTTAAGCTGCCTCAGTTGGAAAGACCCAGTCTGCAGTGGAACTCTTATTTTTTTAGAATCATGCTATGGCGAGGCTAAAAAAATTTTCTATATGGCACTATAAATGGTGAAGTAAATTCAATTTAAACTAAAAAAGAAAAACCTTATAACCTTCCCCCCTTTTCTGAAAATAGCCTTAATATCCTTCATTTTTTTTAATACAACAATTCCTAAACAACAGCAATTCCTATTTTAGCTACCTTTTCCAGGCAGGACAACTTATACTATACAATGTGCAAGTAAGGTTTGATATACTGATGAAATAAAGCTAGAGAACTTGCTGATGCCTAAGCCTTTTTCCACTCTTTAGGTCCATTATGACTTTGGTCTGAGGAATATCCTTTCAGTACTGAGGACTCTTGGATCTCAAAAGAGGGCCAGGCCAAATGAAAGTGAATTAAGTATTGTTATGAGAGGGCTAAGAGATATGAATCTTTCTAAGCTGGTAAGAATCTAATATTTTAGCACCATGTATAGGCAACTCTACTAGATATTTCATGGGGTTTTGCAGATCAGAAGAAAATCTCAAACATCCTTTGAAAGCTGAAACACAACAATCACGTTTATTAAACAGCAATGCGAGTTTATTAGACTTGGAAGCAGTACTCAGGGTGCAAATGTTCAAATAGGTTAATAGTCACTTAGCTGTGACTATATTTTATGTACTGCCTTGTGTACAGACTGACTACTGTACCATAAGTAAATAAACATAATAATCTGACTATCCACTAAATTAGACTTTTAAGGATTTCTTTCCAGATCGGATGTTCTTACCTATGTATGCTGCAAGAATTTTACAGATAAATTTTACAAATAGATTCCAGTGTCTACTCAGTGGGAAATTTCTTTCAATTTTGAATTTATTTCTCACATGGCATATGGATGACATTATCAAAATACTGGTTTTGTCATGAGCTGTTCTATTGGCTGGCTGTGAACATAAGCATCTGTATTTAGAAAATATATTTTCACTGTTTATTCTTTTAACTCTTTTTTTTGTTGTTGTTGTTCTTTGTTTCAGATAGATGAAGATGAGCCTTTGTTTCTCAGTCTTATCAATGGTCTTTTTCCGGGGTTACAATTGGACAGTAATACGTATGCTGAGCTTCAGGCTGCAGTAGCTAATCAGGTTGAAGAGGCAGGATTAATTAACCATCCACCGTGGAATCTTAAGCTTGTTCAGGTAAAACTCTTTTTTTTTTTTTTTTTTTTTTCCCTTCCCAAAACATTTTTAACAAACAGGAATCAGAACACCATGTTAGTAGCTAAACCACTGTCTCACTCAAGGACCTGTACTTCTAATATGGGGGAAAATACAAATGTGTGTGTACACCACACTAAGGAAGACCTATCCAAGGGACTTATGTTTTTATTTCTTTAAGTTATCCAGAAAAAGAAAAGAATACCTTAAAGCACGCTATTAACCCAGCATTTCCCAGATATGGTGGTGCATCTAAGTTATCTGAATGAAGCAGCAAGGCATGTGGGTCTCAGAACATGTATTTCTTAGCCTAGAATAGGGACAGTAGGGCGTAAGATGAATTGTGAGGCATTTTGAAGGCCCAAGCAGTAAATCGTGAGAAGAAACATAGCCAGTGTACAACTCATGCTAAGTAGGAGGAGAGAGCTAGAAGATCTTTATAAGGGCAAAGAAAAATGTAACAGGTATGTATTTCTGACTTAAATATGTTTCTGTGATGAAGAAGAGTCATCATGATGAGTTTAATCAGACATTGCAGTAAACAAAGTTTTTTCTTACAGAAGTTTTGGGAACAACTTTTGGTTGACGTTGCTTCTCCTGAGTAACAAGTGATAGGAGAAGAGGAAACAGCCTCAAATTGCTCCAGGGGAGACTTAGATTGGATATTTGGAAAAATTTATTCACTGAAGGAGTGGTCAGGCATTGGAACAGGCTGCCCAGGGAGGTGGTGGAGTCATTGTCCCTGGAGGTGTTAAAAAAGCATGTAGACATGGCACTTTGGGACATGGTTTAGTAGGCAGGGTGGTATTGGTTTGATGGTTGGACTCAGTCTTAGAGTCCAACCTTAAAGATTCTATGATTCGAAGTATAAGGATGCATAGAGCATATTTGTCTATAAGAAGGTTAAGCATGAAAGTGAACATGGATGTAGGTACAATAAAATGAAAGAACAAAAAATAGTATCAGTAACAACAACAGTGACATGCAAGGGGAATTGTTTCAAGGATGTGCATGATTGAAAATTGAAGCTATAAAGAGTTTTAGAGGCTTTCTAGACTACAAATAATGTGAGCAAGTCCAGCTACTGTCTGTCTGTAGTTCAAAGATAGCATCCTTCTGAAGTGCGGTAGCCACCTGAATACTGTGGCAAGACCCGGCCTGGGTGGAATATGTATCCCTCTGTTAGGTGCATGCAAAAGTTTTACTAAAAGTTAGTAGGAAAAGATAGAGAATCTGAATGACATAATGTGTAGCAAAAACTTGTTGCAATGTTTACATAAAATAGAGTTGCTTAGTTTTGACATGAATAACACTTGGTTCTTGGCACTTGAGAAATAGAGAAATAGACCCTGTGTGCTGGAGGAGTGTAGTGTATTTTGTTTACCTTGTGATGCAAGGCCTTTAGATTTGGAGTGCTAGGATTGAAAAGCAAGAGAGAGAAAACTGTTAAGGTGCTGCAAAAAATTACTTTGACTTCAGAATATTTGTAAGACGTTACGTTTAGTAAATCAATGGTTTACTGATTAAACCGTAACTCTGGATTATGGTGATTTGTATTTAGTGTGGGATAATCTTTATGATATATTGTTGATTAATGAATATGTAATTATTTAATATGAAGAAAAAAAGGCACTTAAATGGCTTTTTAGACCTGTACTCCAATATGTTTAAATGGCAGATAGCTGTCTGTCTGACATGCAATCGTGTTTGAAACTAACTTTGAATTTAATATTGAAGACAGGTAACTCATGTTCTGATGATCTTTATGCCAACACACTTTCCTATACACATCCTTCTTTGAAGAGCAAACTTAACAAATGCATCAGACTAACAACTCAAGAAATAGACATTCACTAACCAATTATAAATTGACAAGTTAGAAAGGTAACTAGAGCATTGTTTCTATTTTTTTTCGTTCTACTCCCTTTTTTTTTTTTTGAAAACACGCTTTAATATTAAGACTTTGTAGGTTTCCTGCATTCTCTGTTTCTTTGGGTTTTTTCCTGCATGCAGGCAACAAGGTGTGAACTCTTTTTCTTGTAATACTGTGCTTTAAACAGTAATCAGCTGTACATTATTGGCTATATTACTTATTGGGATTGAGCTTGTAGTCTTAGCGAAACTGATTATTTTTTTTAAAATTTCATTAATTGATGAAATTGAATTTTGTTTTGCAAAATTTATTAGCCAGATAATTATACTGTCTTCTAATTTTCATCTTTGACTTATCCCTACTTTTTGAGTAATTGGTAAACACTGTTAATGGCTAAGACTAATAATCTTTAGCATTTCAAATGGCTGAAAACTACTGCTCTAGAAGCATTTATTTGTAATTTTGAGAGTGTAGCTATCACAACTGACACTTAAGAATACCTTACCCTATGGAGATATGTTTGCAGCTTTCTGAAATGCAACCTTGGAATACAGACTTTCTGAAAGTCCAGGTCTTGAAGTGCTAGGCTTGTTCATTGGCTGTACAGTGTTATATTAGACACTACAACATTGGTTCTTATAAACTAAGTATGTTGAAAGAAACTAGATGTAAACAAAGAAAAGCACTCTGACCTTTGTGCTTATTACCAGATTTCTGAAAATTTCCAAACTTGTCTAGCTTAGAAACCAAAACTAGTGTGTAATTTGTTGAATGAGAGCAAAAGATACAATACTTTACAGTATTCTACAAAGGGCAACGTTCTGCCTTATCTTACTTTGCAGCAACTAAAATATCATATCTCTGTCACCAAATGAGAAGTAAATTTATGGCTTTGTTCCACATTCTTCAGACTGGATCTATATTGTCCTTCACACAGTTTCACGCTGATGATCAGCATAATTTTTTCATGGGAGAAAAACACTTTTGACCATGCTGCTTAAAGTCACATTCATTCTCTTATTCACAGCTTAATATTGCTGATCATAGCAAGATTGCTTGTGCCTTAACAAATTCCATCTTCCACTGGGAATAAAAAGTTTGAAATTGTCAAGTTCGTGGTGGACTTGATCTTAGTTTAGACTTGTGGTGCCTGTCGATCTTCCTGCTGGACTGATACATTCTGCTTGCAGAGGATGCAGCTGTATACGATTTTCCTTTTTGTTCTTTTCAGATGCTGCAAAAACATGTATAGGCAGACCCTGCCACTTCCATAGCAAGCCTGAAGCTCTAATATTAAAAGAAAAATAGAAAAAAAAAACCAAACCTATCCTGGACCTAAACCATCCACAAATCCTGTAGGAAGTGTGGTCCCTATGTTTGTTCATATACTCAGGCATTTTAGCACTGTGGTGATTAGTCACTCTTCTGTTGCATTAAAATTTTGCTACTATAAATTTTTCCTTTTGAATAATGCAGAAAATCCTTTTTAAAATCTAATGAAATTATATTCAGTTGCTTTTAAAATTTAAGCAAGACTTAGTTATGTAAACTGTTTTATAGTAAACTTCCTTGGTGCTTAGATTAGGATGTGAAGGTATGTACTATTCCACAAAACACTAAAAGTCAGTAAAAGCAGGCTGATTTCAATTCTGAGCATTATAATTTGTATATCTCATACATTTATGTTCACTATCACATGCATTAAATGCAAGCAAAAATCTTCTAGAAGCATATATTTCTTAAAATATTTTGGGTTTTTTTAATAGTTGTATGAAACTTCTCTTGTACGTCATGGGTTGATGACACTTGGACCTAGTGGATCTGGAAAAACAATGGTCATAACTATATTAATGAAAGCACTGACAGAATGTGGCCAACCTCATAGAGAAATGCGGATGAACCCCAAAGCTATTACTGCTCCTCAAATGTTTGGAAAACTAGATGCTGCAACTAATGATTGGACGGATGGAATCTTTTCTACACTGTGGAGGAAAACACTGAAAGCTAAAAAGGGTATGTAAATACTTTGTGTGTGGTATCATAAAAATACCTCTTGTATCATATTTAAAAAAAAAAAAAAAAAAGAATTTGCAAATGTGCTGAAGTTCCCCTCTTGAGAGAAACTATGGAGAACATAGATGAGGTTACAGTTCACTTAAAGGGCAGCAGTTTAAAAATTTCTTATTTCAGTAGTATATGTACATTAAAAATCATTAGTTTTCTTGCCACCTCACTTCTACAGTGGAGATGTGTTACTTGGAAGCTGATAAATTATAATTTAGATTTACTTGTATTAATTGCACTAGCTTTAAAATAATGTGGTGTTTTCTGTGATTTTTCATACCCATATTTGTATTTCAGTTTTTCAGCATTGGAATACTGAAATTCCTTTTCTCAGTGACTAAGTTGTGTCTGAAAAAATAAAAATATTTGTTGAATGGAATGCTTCTAGGGAATCTTCCTAGAAGGAGGTTCTTTTTTAAAAGAAAGTTGAATTTTCTATATTGGAAACATCTATGTTTTCTCTATTGGAAATTTTCAATGTTCAGAACAAAGCTAGAATTATGAAATTTCATTGCCACAATTTAGGAATTCTCATCTATATATTTCAAAATAAAAGAGAAAAATAGATTTTCAGAATTGATGAGTGATGATAGTTTTCATTAACTTAAATGGGATCTGTGAATATTCAATGCCTTTGTTTAGTTGCCAAAAGAGCCCTTATTTTATCAAAAAAATGCTAAATTCCCCATCCCTCCTGTGCTGCTTAGGAGGAGGAGAGGAGAGTGGGAGGAGGAAGGAATAAGAATTAGATTATGTTGTGAAAGAGGAAGTTGAGTCGTTGGAAAGAAAAGGAGGTGGGGGGAAAGTAGTTCTAGTTTTTTGTCTTTGTTTCTCATCATCCAAGTCCATGTTAATTGGCAATAAATTAATTTTCCCTAAGTCGAGTCAGTTTTGCCTGTGACAGTAGTTGGTAAGTAATCTGTCTTTACCTCAGCCCGTAAACATTTTCACCTTTGTCACTTTGTCCTCTTGAGGAGGTGGAGTCAAGAGCGTGTCCATCTGACAGCCAGCCAAGGTAATCTTACCACAGATGTTCAGCGTTATAAAGATATACTTGTGTTCTCATTTGGTATTAATTATTTCAACTCTATTTCCTTAACAAAGTATGCTATTTATACAATAATGTGCATCCATGGAGATGGCAGAAATGACAATAAATAAAAAACATTTTTATACATTATTTAAGTTCTAGACCATCTTTTGTAAACAAATTTTCTTGCTTTTTCAGCATGATGATATGAACTATATCTATTTTGATTATTTTTCCAGGTGAAAACGTGTTTCTGATTTTAGATGGTCCTGTAGATGCAATCTGGATTGAGAATCTAAATTCAGTTTTAGATGATAACAAGACCCTCACACTGGCAAATGGAGATCGAATTCCTATGTCTCCTACATGTAAATTGTTATTTGAGGTCCACAACATCGAGAATGCCTCTCCAGCAACAGTTTCTCGAATGGGTATGGTCTACATCAGTTCTTCTGCCCTCAGCTGGAGACCAATATTGCAAGTAAGATTATCATTGCTGGGTACTCCTAACTTCACCTTGTTATACATCTTATACAGAAAAATAATGTGGATGTTTTTCAGGCATGGCTGAAAAAACGTTCTTCTCAAGAAGCTGAAGTTTTGCAAAGTTTGTATGATAGAATTTTTGAACCAGCATATACGTATATGAAACTAAATCTTAATCCAAAAATGGAACTTCTGGAATGTAACTACATTATGCAGGTAAAACAGATACTGTGTAAGTCTCTATAAATTGATTGACTGTAGTAAGTGGGCAGAAACAGCACAGAGAACATTTGATAGAAATAGAATTTAACTTGAAAAGATTGTTTCCTAGCAAAGAAAACCTCAAACTCAGTATTTGTTTCTTAGGCAACATAAGAGGAACTGTTAGAGATGTGCAGAAGAAAACTTTACTTCTCTTTATTACTTCATATGTAGGCTCGTCTTCTGTTGACAGAAATTTGCAGGCTCCAGTTAATTTTCAGAAGCAAAAGTTTAATAAGCTAGTGCTCTCATTCCCATTCTGTTAGTACCAAACAAATTGTGGTAAGGGTCAGTCTAACCCTTCTGGTAGTGTCAGCAGAATGAGTGAAAATTAATTCTAATTATCTCCACATGTAATAGCTGTGATTCTGTCAGTCAGCACTTCCAAGGTCAATGTAGTATTTCTTATCAATTGGATACGTAGTACCTTCTTATCAGTTGGAATTTTATCTCCAATGGAGTCCAAACGTTATCAGTGATTTAGTAACAATAAATTTATGTATCTGGTACAGTTTGCATGAAGTGTCAGTCCTATACTGCATGTCTCCAGCTGATTTGTGAGTCTGTTGTCATCCATAGATTTAAAGTCTCCAGACTTTCCATTTATCCATGTAATCTCAGTTTTATATTGACACTCTCATAATAAATTCAGTAGTGCCTTTGAATCAGAGAGTAGACAAGATAATATTTTGGATAACGCTTCAATTTAGTATTAAACTAGTCAATTTGCACCCAATATCTCTTTACTGTTCATTAGGGATTAAGCTTCAGATTTTCAACAGTTTCAAGTATTTTGCTGCTAATTAATAGCTACAGTAAATTCTGCAAAGATTAACTGTGCAGTATCAAATGGAACTAGGATATCTATAGAATTGAAGTCCACAGGCAGAAACTGACTTGCCAATTTATGATAATAAACAAGATGGACTGGGTATGCACAAAATTTTTTAGAGAGATAACCAATGTAGAATAATAAAAAAATAATAATCTGTGAAACCTCTGATTGAATTGATGTTGTCTTCATGGAAGACTTTTCCTGCGACTAGATAGAAGTTTCTATGTTATTTTTGATTAAGGCTTGTTAGGAAGCGTAAGCAAGTCAGTGTCCTACACATACTGCTTGATCAGGGAAATATTTCCCTGATTTAACCTGTATTGAATATTTATTCCTGTGAATTAAAATCTCTAGTAAGTTTCTGTCACAGGTGTGACACAGTAAACAAGCCTTAGCGAATCTCTGAGACCAGAGGTTTTACTGTACTTACTAATTTCACAGATTCATTTCCTCACTTGCTTCCTCCTCCAGTGTTACATTCATTTAGTTTTGATTTCTCTTTCCAGCAAGGATTTAATTCTTGGTGTGGAAAGGTAGGGCAAAAAGTCATGTTGCTTTCTATGCTGTGCAGCCACTTCCAGCTACCAGGATAGGGCATTACTTGACAAGGTTTCTTGGTATCATCCAGCATTTGTCTACATGCATCTCTCATCTACTGGATCTTCCCCTGTTTCCAGGATTTTTTCTCCAACGAGGATCTTCACTTTCTTCTTTCTGAGTACCTTTTTTTTCCTAAGACACTTCATTTGTGAACCCTTCTTTTCCATACCATCTCTCCTTTGCAGAACAGTAAGATCCCAGTTTTGCCATCGATAGTCTATGTGCAGAAGCACTGTACCTTATCAGCCTCCTTATTTCTCTTGACTGTGGGATTCAGGATGTGCTGCTTTTGTTTAGGTCAGGTGTTTTCAAAATCTGCAACCATCTCAAAGCAGTTGTGTCTAGCAGACTTGTACTTGAGTTCTAACGTCCAGTTTTGGATGTTCACACGCGCACATGTACCAAATTATCTGCTGCTTGTTAGTATTCACAACTTAAAGTGTTTTTTCATCTACAACTGCTTCATAATTTTTTTATTTTTTATATATAAAAAGTGATCTCACCTTTGCTTTCCTCCTTATGATTTCCACGGACTTTCTAGTTGTGTATATTCCAATATTGTTTGGATGATTCTTTTTTTCTGCTCTTTTTACTTACTTGTTTTTATTTTGGCTGTTTACCATCCTCTGGCCCACCTCTTTGGGTGAAAACATATAACTTATTTTAGCTGATTCAACACACTTTTTGTTTAGGGTTATCCTGCCTTATAAGCTTATTGGGAAAGTCAATAAATTTGTAGCTAAAGGAGATCTGATTGCTATGGTCTGCATGAAGGAACAAAGGTGTTTAACAAAGTTCTTTACCAGGGATTTACATGTAAGCTAAGCAGTCATAGCAGAAGACAGGAGGTTTATTTCCGTATAAATAATTGATTAGAAGTTAGGAAATGTGTGAGAGTTCTCAGGAAGGACAAGGGCTACTGCTGATCCTGAGGTACCTTTGCAGAGACCAATACTGTTCAAAATGTTCATAAACAATTTGGGAAAGTTGTAGGTGAAGAAGTTTACAGATGACACTAAGTTATTCAGGGTAGTAAGGACAAAACAGCTAACCATGAAGAACTGTATACAGACTTTATGAGACTGAATAAATAGGTAATAAAATGGCAAATGAAATTCAGTGAAGATAAGCATGAAGGGGTTCACACAGGGGGGAAAAAACAAGTTGTTCAATGCCATGAATAGCACACCTGTGAAACATTTTGACAAAGGATATTATAGATGATAAAAGTTTATGTAGGTTCAAGACCAGTCTTGATATTTGTAGGGTGGAAAAACACACAGAGGATTACTAAACCCAGAAAACATGTATTTTGTTTAGAAAGCCCCAAACTGAAGAGAGTTCCATCAGGAAGTACCACCCCCACTATCACCACAAGCCAAGACAATTTTTTATTTGCTTTTAAACTTCTCTAAGTGTCCACCTATAGTCACTCTTGCAGATGAAATCCCGAGCAGACTGAAGTTTTCATCTGATTTGTTGTAACTGTTTGTGCACTTTTATAAGTCAGTTTAATTTTTTTTCTATTTTCTTTCTACAAATTCTTTTTACGGAATATTGCTAAGATCCAGAACATCACGGGAAATTCTGAACTTGAGCTTGTAGTTGAGGGAACAAAAAGGTATTGTTCAGATAAAATGGAACACAGCCTGTTCTGGAAGTAATTAGATAAATTGATTGTCTTACAAAGAAAAGAAGTTACATTATTTTAACATTTGGAAGTGATTAATGATTAATCAGTATTAAACTGAATTTTAAAGTAATCAGAAATATTCTATTTAGGCCCTTTAGCCTGCATTAAAACTGTATAGTACTGCATTACTTCCCACTTCCAGTAGGAGATCTACAACAGCATAAAGCATACTAATTCCAAGAGTTTATTGAAAATCAAAACAGACATTGAAACAATGTGCTTGATGCTGCCTTGTATAGAAAGGGAATAGAGTGGTATTATCTAAGAGAGTCATACATCTGGCTTCATAAGCAACATAAGAATTATAGATAGTGAGTGATTGAATTTCTGGAATCTAGTTCCTTAGAAACAAAGTGAAGCAATCATAAAATGGGGTATTGTAATCTATTTTTTTTAACACAAAATAGAAGTTAATGTGATAGGTGCATTGACTGACCATAATGAAGATAAATACGTTAGACAGATGCTGAAAATTCTTACATGCTTAAAGATGGAAAGAAATGGCTAAGCTCCACCTACTTTTGGAATTCTGAATATCCCACTAGACATTATAAAATTCCTTAAAAAGCTGTTCTGTTACGGTAGCTCTTAAATGACATTTATTATACAGACATAATTTAAAAGGATAGTTGATGATCAAATTACTTAAGTAACTGAAAATTTTATCCAATTTTATATAGATATCTTTATTTTCTTCAGTTTGTGGTTCTGAATTTTATATTCTTTGGTGACATGTATTGATTTTCAAAGTATGATTTAAAGTTTGAATACATAAATAGTGCACATGCATATATGTATAAAAATAAAACATTATTATGTAATATTTTCTTAATGCATAATATTTTTTAATATTTTCAGTCTATTAATCTTCTGGAGGGTTTGATTCCATCAAAGGAAGAAGGTGGTTTATCAACTGTATTTCATCTTCATAAATTGTTCTGCTTTGCAATAATGTGGAGTTTAGGTGCCCTTCTGGAGTTGGACAGTAGAGATAAACTTGAAACCTTCATTAGAGCTCATGACAACAAATTAGACTTACCAGAAATCTCCCCTGGCACTGGTCAAACAATGTATGAGTTTTTTGTTACTGATTATGGTAAGAAAAAGCACTAACATTCTTTTCATACTGGCATTTTAAAACTGAGTAGAGCTTCTCTGAAATTTAAAATTACTGCTTTAGTCCTTAGAAGAATGAGGCTATGAGCTGAGATGTTTTGATGATAGTATAGTAGCAACATGGATTCTCTATGCAGCACCTCTGGTGGAGGTGAGAAGTCAGTAATAAGGAATAGAGTACTCATTGGTAACATTTTCTTATTTCTTTTGGTTTTAATTTCATTCTTACAAATTTATTTCCTATTACCTTAATCAGTCTATAGTTTTTAATTAATTTATGCTTAGGCTAGTTTAGCCTAAATTAACATGAATTTTATATTTAATTTCCTCACAGGTAGTATTTCTTGCTAAAAAACATAATCTGATTTAAATTCCACTTAATTATTATTTATTCATATCTGATGTCAGTAATAAATCTTACAGTTTATAAAACTGTATGGGTACTCTGATATATGGAATATTGTGAATATTGATATTTTGAGTAGCAGAATTAGATATTTTCCACAAGGAATTTATAGTTTAAGGAAACAATTTCACAGAGAACTTGCCAGCAATGTTGATTTAGTGTACACATACACAGTCTGTATTTTCACATTCTGTAACTTTTCATCAGCAGTGTCACAGTGAGTTTCTAGGTAAACATTCTTTGGATTTTTTATTTAGGTATCTATATATAAATTTAAGAAATATGTGTATATTTAATAGGATTGTAGACTAATTAGATGACATAACTTGTATGTCCTTTGTTAAATGTGTTTGAGCTAGATTTGAGAAAATTTATCCCTTTTTATAGTTTGTAGTACTTCACCTATAACATCTAGGATTTTTTTTGTTTTCTACTAACAAAATGTTGAATGCTAAAAAAAATACTGTGATATATTTTCCTCTTTTTTTGTCATTTCAGGTGACTGGGAGCACTGGAGTAAAAGAGTTCAGGAGTATACTTATCCAACAGACAGTGTCCCAGACTATGCCTCTATTTTGGTTCCAAATGTTGACAATACCAGAACTCAGTTTTTGATAAACACAATTGCAAAACAACAGAAAGTAAGTACAGAATTACTTATTTAAGTACATGCCTACTATATGAAATAAATAGAAACCTACTTATAAAGTAACTGGCAGTTGCAATCATTCTTCATAGTATCTGTCTCTACTTATCGCTTGCATTATTATATACATATTGCTCTATTTTTATTTTCTTAATAAGAAACTGTACTTATTTCTCTGTGTGGGCAGAATGTTTAAAATAGCCTTTTTTTAAACATAATTTTAATCATAAGTTTAACTTCAACAGTCTATCATTTTTCTCAGAAAAAGACTTAAAATTTGGTTTTAGTCTTTACGTGGAAATAATTTTTCTGATTTATATTCTTGATTAGGGAAACAAGGAAAATAAATTTCAGAAGGCAGTTCAGTAAAAACCTGAAATTCCTAGCCTTTACTTTTTTTTTTACTTTTTTTATTTACTTTCATTAGTAAAGCTGTAGTTAATAGCACTGGCCTTAACTATGGAAAAAGAGAGAAAAAACTCTTCATACAGCTTTAACAAATAGAATCAATCTGGTATTATAGCTTTTGACTCAGGCCACATTAAACAATGTTATTAAAATATATATATAGGCCTATTTTTGAAAGAGGAAGATCTGAAAAATATGTACATTGCTTTAATGCAATGCTCTTAATAACCCTCTTAATAACTTCCTATGGAAATCTGTGACGGTTTGTGAAATGTAAGTCAATGTATTCCCTTTGTAGTAGCTGGAGCCAATATTAGAAAAACAAGTGCATAAGCCTGTGCTGGAACCTGTTTTTTCTGTAAAATTCTGGGATTTGGGCTGACAACCTGTTGATTTAGTAAGATGAAACTGTTCCAGAGGCCATAAAGTTACTGTGTCTTTGATGTATCTGACATAGATTATGAAAACATGCAAAAATTTTGTAAATGGAAAGAAATAATTAATCTTTGTGTGCTAATGCCATCAGAGATATTACTATATATTTCCAAGTACATTCTTTTGGCTATCATTGCAATGGAAATAACAAACACTGAAATCTTCCAAGAAGTGTCTAAAACCTGGCATTTTCCACAATTACGTGTTTCTGTGGTGTACAGTTTGTATCTTCCTCTCTTCAGCTGAAAAGTTTCACCATTCACTGTGCAATGGGACTTGTCTGGGTTTCCCTGTTGAGCAGAACGTTTCCCTCCGTGGAAGCAGTCAGCTTGCTTTGTGTTCAAGCATTTGTTATTTGGTAAAGTTTGATTTAATCGCATTTTGTACAGTGATAGAAAAATATCTTTTTTCTTTTTATTTTTTTTTTGTTTCTTTGCGTCAGATCACAGCAGCATGACCTTTATATCCAGCTACAGCTGAATTACATGTACTAGATGAAACCAAAGTGATGTTTTACAGCAGACTTCACTTGTTGGTTGTGCAAATTTATTACTATCACCTGTGTTATCATGGTTAATTGATCACCTGGGTGTTCAAAACCAGAATGAAGAATGAGATGGTGATGTAGCATTGTGGCTATCTGTTAGAGAGCATTAGTTTAAAGCAGGGTCAAGCCAGTCAGGAGTACGTGAACATTTCAAATCTCCTGCAGGAATCTTCTGCGTTATCACCTTCAGTACTCACAATCGTAAATAGATGCATACTCACTTTTGCAAACTGATTAAATTCCTTGCATAGAGTGGATGTAATAATGAAGATAATAACATCTGTCAAAAACATAAGTAGGATGAAAATCTAAGCTAGAAAAAAAGATTCTTACATGTCTGAAAAAAGAGCCGAGTTCTTGTCTACACTAGACAAGAACAGACAAGACACTTACATCAGATGAAATGGGAGATTTCTAGAAAAGGTTTAAGAGAAAGGAAAGAAGTATGAATCCTTTGGTTCAACAATAACTTTGATTCAGATTTTTCCAAGATAAGAAGGAAAACAGAGAAGACTTGCTTCTTTCTTGACACATTTATTGCTTGCTTTCTTTTTTTTGTTCTTCAGGGAAATGGCACTTAGTGTACAGATTAACCAGAAAATAATTTACATAATATTATATATATTTTAATATACAATATTAAAAGAAAGCAGAAATCAGAAACCTTGCTATCAAAATATCAGCTTGAAACAAGAATATTCTGCACCTTCAATTTGAATAAGCCATCAGAGAGGAGTAAAAATGCTTTGAAAAATAGAAATATATATTGTGAGGCATACATTAAGAGAGTATGAATTGTAAGAGCCAAAAGTACCATATTAGAAGAATCAAATGCTGTGACTGTAAATACTGCAGTAATAAGGAGATAAAATAATTGTATTTTCATCAAAAGGGAGTTTGTTTCCAATAAGAAAACAATCAGTAAGGAGAAACGAATTTTGGGAAAAATTCTAAGATTTCCTGTGAAGACCCGTGGCCAATATCTGCTTTGTCAAAGCTTGGTATCCTGAATAAGTGATTTAAAGGCACTGTGCAAGAGATATCATCTTATTAAAAATATTCTGAAAAAAATGCATTGGTTTCATATTCCTCCATTGAAGTTTAAGAGAAAGAATCAAGCACCTCCGTGACAGGCGGTTGATGAAATTCAGAACAAAAAGCATAGGTCAAGTTTGGTTCCAATCCTGAAAAACATCCTGCTGTCAGAGGACACACAGACTCTTTAAGGATCCAGAAGGACTTTCTTGCTAAGCCAGTTGATATCAGCATAATTAGACGGGGGAACTTGGGTAACAGACTGAAAAGTCCAGTTTAGGAGAAGAGAAGGGGTGGATAGGAACCAATGTTCTTTAAGGGAAGGATGGTGTTCTCTTGAGGAAAGTAGAAGAATAACTGCCTGCTTTGAAACCAGGTGATTTTCCTTTGTTGCTGTTGAGTAGGAGCAGTTCTCAGTTCCTTTTTCAGAATTTCATTGTTAAATTTCTTCTTCTACCAATTTCATTGGTCTGTCTAATGGAGGACATAAGCAGTACAATACTCAGTGCAAATCAATTCTATGTATCTCCTCACCCATTCAATTTAATGAAAAAAATTGAATCGGTTATTTTGGCAATGTAAGGAAATGTAAGAGGAGGTTATAAAAGGTGGAAAGCAACAGCCTTTTATCAGTTTGTTTCCTACCTTTACTAACACTCGCTGTAGAGCTATAGATATTTCTGGGTCAGTTAAGGCTACTGTACACATTTCAGTATCTGTTATTCTTACTTGTAATTATGATTACATCATGTGTCTCCTGATCTTTAGAGTATCTCTTTTAGTAATATGCTTGAGAGGGGATATAGCTAAATCTATACTGTATTGTTGCTTTAAGGACAATGCTGGGAAGAACTATCCTTCTATTACAAGCATGTGTCACAAACGCTACCTATAGCAAAAGCAAATAGAGAAATTTTATATTCAAATTAGATATCGGAGACTACTTTTCATTATAAAGAAAGCTTCTTAGGGTCATCCACTGCTGCAGTGAACGTGTTAAAAAGTGGAAGAAGTTAGGCAACTGGAAGAATAACCTCTGGTACATTCTCGCTTTATCCTTTCTCTTTTGACTCTCTAAATAATTTGTCTTGGAGAATCTGTGTTGGATGAAAAACGCATACTGTGTCACTGCATATGGAGACACATAAAAAAACCTACTAGAATAATATATCATTCAAAAGTAGGCACAAAGTATCCCTTTCTCTAAAATAGGTTCATTATGCATGTTTAATTACAAGTTTTGATACTACTTATGTGACGTAAATATTTGTTACAGGCAGTTTTACTCACAGGAGAACAGGGGACTGCAAAGACTGTCATGATTAAGGCATATGTGAAGAAATATGACCCTGAAGAACATTTGTCAAAATGTTTGAACTTTTCATCTGCCACAGAACCATTTATGTTTCAGGTAAAAACATAGATTGTAAGTAACTCTTGCATATCACTTCCTTGTTAAGTGTTTCAAGTGTACTTAATTTTGATGATAAAAGTAGTGATTTAGAAACGATCTAAATGATCTTTTTCCTCTAAGTCACTTAAACACTTCAGATAATTCTATAAAAGAAAAAAAATTTTGTAGATCAGAAAGAAATACAGTCACTCACATAAAGATACATATATTCATGATTGCTGTGTGCTTTTTCATTACAGAATTCTAAGAATCCATTTTTTTTGCTGAAGAGCTTTCCTTTTCATTTTAGATTAATGAAACTTTTTGGTTATACTTAATTTTTTTATTCCTTTTTTTTTTTTCTTTTCCCTGAGCTCAGGAGTGGCTACAGCATCAGGAATTCAATCTTTAAGGTCCTCTAGCAAGGCAACTTTGTAGAGATTTACCTTTCCCACTATAACTGCTAAAAAATCCATATATAAGAAAACAAATACTACAGAGAGGTTTGGGTTTTTTTTCAAGTGATTGAAAGGATGACTTATACCACTGTGCTACAATTCAATACTACTAATTTGCTAGGATATGATTCTGTAAGTTGAATTGGCTTCATTACCTCTTCAAGGCAATGAATTCATGGTGACAATCCTCGTGTAAGATAAAGTAATCATCCTGGAATATTTCTTGATTGAAAGGTCTGCTCACAGAGCAGGTCTTAGAAACTCCGTCCCAAAATCAAGCAGTTATTTTGAGAAGCTAATGTAAATGTTAATAAGAAATTGATGAAAAACAATGGCTTAAACACCTATTTTTAAAAAAAAAAAATCCGAACTCACAGAATATCTGCTGAGCTTTTCTGTTATGTATAAGATCTCTGGCTATGATTTATATCAAACTGTGAAAGGGAATAAGGCAGGCATCCTTTCATGCGTGCAAGATTAATTGACCAGTCAGCACCTCTGTCTCAGTGTCCTTTACTTAGTGCATTATGGGTCCCTAGAACATTACTGTCTTGAAAACAAAACGCAGACTTCCTTGTCTCTGGTACAGAGAATCTGTGAAACAATCTTATTGTGTCTTGTCTCTGCTACAGTCCTGTCGTATCTCAGAAGATAGGCTCTGTCTTTTCAGCTAGATAGCTGAACACATAGCTCACTCTGTTGGTTTCCAAGAGAGAGATATAGCAGAAAAACAGTTGAAATGCTTCTAAATACTTGAAAGAGCCACACTCAAATGGGTGTTTTGGTTGGGGGTTTTTTGTGTCATCATCCTGAACATATTTGAAAAATTGGGTGGTTTTGGATATGCTAGATGTGCTACAAATTTCTTAATTTCTTAGGTAGTTGCTTCTTTCTCTTAGCAGTTTCTCTTTTTCAACTTAATCATATATCTCAATATATTACTGCTAACAATGTCCTATATGTGTTTATCCTAGAACACTCAGCTAATAATTTTCTTTTGTGAAAAAACAAGACAAAAACGTTGGACAAAGCTTGTATCTGTTTTGTGCTTCAAAAATGCTGTTAATAATTCTATCTGTTTGACAGCACATACCACGTCTACATAGGATGACATTTATGCTTGTTAAACAAAAACTTATTTGTCTAAGGAAAACATTTGCTTGTAAGGTATTTTTTCTGCCATTGTTCAGAGTACCTTTAGAAAGACTGTAGAACTGTAGAACTTTAAAGATACGTTTCAATTACATATCAATGTCTTACTAGTTTGTTGCATCCTACTTCTTATTTAGTTCAAAACTCTGTCTTGAAAGATTATTGTTGCCAAAATGTTAAAATACTGCATTACTTAGCTTACAAGACATTTGGGAAATCATTGTAAAAGAAATCTAAGTTGCCTCTGTACAGTCTGCAGGTGTACTGCAGATATAAAACAATTGAGCTTAGCTCGGGGAAATCCAAAGCAATAATAGTTTTCAGATAGTGTGTGAGAATCTCTCTGAAATCAGATTCCATTCCTCTCCAGAGCTACTCTTTGGAAGGGAAATTCTTAAATGCCTTTCGAAATAAATCCAATATTTATTAAAAACATGCTGTAGATAATTAAAATACTATTTCTACTTGTTGATATTCTAGCCTGCTCATAATTAATACAATTTTTATTAATCCTTCATTTCTCAAATGGTATGTGCTATCTTCCCACTATCTCTTACTGCTTTGTGAAGCAAGAGGAAAAAAAAAGTGTATGCGACAGAACTCACAACTTCTGATCTGTTAATTTTCTTTTCTCTTAGCAGTGTCTCTTGCATTAATCCTGACATGTTTGAAAACTGATATACAATTCACAAGAAGATGTCATGTTTCATGCAGAGATAATGTGTCATACTCAAATTAATGCCATTTCAGTTGACTTCAATGCTGATAATGAAATAATAATTTCCAAATTTGAAAACTATTTAAACACTCTGGTAGCCAGAGCTGGGTTGCAGGACACAGTCCTAAGACTAGGGAATTGCATAGGAATGGGTGTGATGTAAAGGAGAATAGTGTCCCTTAATGTTGAATCAAGCATGAAACTACTAACGAAAAGAGGAAATCACTGGATAAGTACTGTTACAGAAAGCAATAAATAACACTTTTTTTTAACAAGATGTTTTAAATATTGTTGCTTTAGATGTAAAACAAAAGCTTTATTTAATTTTTAGAGGACAATAGAGAGTTATGTGGACAAACGCATTGGAAGTACGTATGGACCACCTGGAGGCAGAAAAATGACTGTTTTCATTGATGATATCAATATGCCATTTATCAATGAATGGGGAGATCAGGTAAACTGCTTTTTAACAAGTAAGACTTATATTGTGCTTTATTTTTTGTATACATGGGAATGAGTGGACTTCCTCAATGTTTTAATTAACTGTTAATTATTGGAAATGCTTCTAATTATAGTACACTGATAAAGAAAAAAAGAGAAAATGAGATTTACTGATGAGATGTGTAGGATAGTGAGGTCATATCTTTCATTTTCTCCACTTTCTCATATTTTTGTAAGACCAAATGAAAAGCATCACTGTACTAAAGTACCGTGTTAATAAGTTCAAGATTGATATTAATCTTAGAGCACCAGTGAACAAACTTTCTGCAAAATGAAAGTTTGATACCTTGGAGGAAGTAATAAATGCTGTGTCCAAATTCAAGGGTAACCTATTAGCCTGAAAACTGGATTAAAGATTTTTGGCTTGTGATGAGCCAGTCTACAACTTGGTTATGTAACATTCATGTGCGTATACAGAACAGAAATCAAACAAAAGTGTCTCACACTTCCTTCCTGCAGTAGGTCTGAACTATTTCTAGCCCAGGATGCTATGTCTTCTGGAATGTTTATGTCTAACATAAAAACCAAGTATGTTTACCATTACTTTTTTTAAATTTGCTCGGAGTAAATAAAAAATTAGAAACCTGAGACCTATGTGCACCTGGCTTCTGTGCAGTGAGATGTGGGGAAGTGGAGATGAATAAGCTTTTCAGAATAAACAACTTTCTGTTTCAAAAGTGAATTAGTTGTTTTGCTTCAAAGGAGGCTGAAGGAAGAACTGAAAAGCATAATTCAAACATCTGAAGCTGAGTGTCCACTAGCAAAATATGGAACAAACCATTGTGTTACTTCCAGTTCATCGTCTTAACTTTATTTAGTCAAAAGGAATACAAACATATTTTGTTGATATTATATGGTAGTGTAGTTCAGATTGAAATTTCCTGCTGTTAAAAATTACATAAGCCAAGATCTCCCATATGATTAAGGAAAACAGTTTAATCCGAGTTTAGATTCAAGTGAAAACCTCTCTCTAGGGATTGGTGGTAGAGTTACAAGAAGAAATTAAATTGTTAGGGTGTATTTTCTATTTTGTTTGTTTGGATTTCTAATTTGTACAAGGTACATAAACTTTTATAGGTAACAAATGAAATTGTTCGCCAGATGATGGAAATGAAAGGAATGTACAGCTTGGATAAACCTGGAGACTTCACTACAATTGTAGATGTACAATTAATAGCAGCAATGATACATCCTGGAGGAGGCCGTAACGATATTCCCCAGCGTTTAAAAAGACAGTTTTGTATATTCAATTGTACATTGCCATCCAATGCATCCATAGACAAAATTTTTGGTAATTCTTTCTCTTGTTTTAGTATTATTTATTTTTTTTCATAATTAACTTAAAATGTGTAAAAGTATGTTCTCTTTCTCACTTTCATCATCCAAATTCAGAGTACTTCCAGTGAAACAACCGAAGCTGTATTACAGCAAAAATAGTGCCATCGAAGGGAAATTAACCCTGTTAAAAGCTTGTCTTTCTAACTTTGGACAAGCAAAATACTAAGAAAATAACGGCATTTTCTGGAAGAGTATGAGCACTCCTATTACTGTGTAGGTTACCATTTCACCTCTGTACTGTCTGAAATTCCCTCTGTTGCTAAAGTTCTCAATTATATTAACCTGTCAATACAGTGTATTGTTAAAAGCCAGCAATTGTCACCAGCTGTTTCTACACTGGTTCAGAAAAGCCATGGACAAGCGTGAAAAAATTATTTAATCTGTAATTTAAAAGCAAATTAAAGTTTTAAATAAGTACTTCTATGTCTTACTCACAACCTACCTTATTATATCCTACAACTTTGGATTAATTCTTTATTGCATTTTATCTTTTCAGGAATTATTGGCTGTGGATACTTTCATTCATGTAGAAAATTCAACTCTGAAGTATGTGATATGGTGAAAAAATTGGTCCCAACGAGCAGAATATTGTGGCAGTGGACAAAGGTAAATGTATAAATTACAGGGAAAATTTTATCACAATCAGTCTGAACAGAGTTGCCTGTTACTGTGATTTAGGCACATATTCTTTAGAACATATCTATAACAA
>VWZZ01005916.1:763560-835182 GCA_013399095.1 Psophia crepitans | reverse complement strand
AACAAGACAAAACAAAACCAAAAACAAACCACAAAAAAACCAAGCCAAACAAACAAACAAAAACAACAAACCAAAAAAGCAAGAGAAAGACAGGCTAAAAAAGTTTTGGAGATACAATCTGGAACATGTCGGATTTCAGCATACAAGACAGATGAATGGAAATTCCTATTACCCAAAGCTTTAATCACTATAGCTATGGAATAGGGAGTGAGATTCTTTATAAATTGAGATTCTTTATAAATTGCGATTTTTAATTTATAAAGCTCAGAGCAACATATGAAATAATTCCATTAGAAGAGTTGGGATTTGCATTTAGTGCTAGATGCTGCTGCCAAACAAATGAGATTTTTTTGACTGCTTAGAGTTTGACTGTAGTATTATCTGTGTTATTTTTATATTGTGTTCTTAATTATAAATTTGTGATTTATATTGCTATTGATGCCTTCTAAATGTCACTGATTCTGAATATTAACAATATTTTTCTTTAGACAAAGATGCTGCCTACACCATCTAAATTCCACTATATCTTCAATCTTCGAGACCTTTCTAGAATTTGGCAAGGAATGTTGACTATAAAGGCAGAAGAGTGCAACAGCAGCACTGTCCTTCTAACACTTTTCAAACATGAATGTACCAGAGTAATTGCTGACAGGTATAATAACTATAGCATTTGATATTTAGTAGGTTTATCATAAAATCATAGAATCTTTAAGGTTGGAAAAGACCTCTAAGATAATCAAATCTAACTGTCAACCCAACACCACCATGTCTACTAAACCATGTCCTGAAGTGCCACATCTACACACTTTTTGAACATCTCCAGTTATGGTGACTCCACTACTTGTCTGGGGAGCCTGTTCCAATGCAAGACCACTCTTTTTGTGAAGAAACTTTTCCTAATATCCAATCTAAACCCCCCCTGGAGCAATTTGAGCCCATTTTCTCTTTTCCTGTCACTTGTTGCTTGGGAGAAGAGACAAACACCCACCTCACTACACAACCTCCTTCTAGGTAGTTGTAAAAAGCAATGAGGTCTCACCTCAGCTGCTTCTTCTCCAGACTAAAGAACCCCTGTTGCCTTAGCCAGTCCTCATAAGGCTTGTGCTCCAGGCCTTTGGCCATTTACATCATTTGTGCTCATACATCTGTAAAACTTTTTAATGCGATAAACCTTATTAGGCCAATATGAAAAAAAAAGTCTTATTTTGCATGCAGTCTTCATTGGAGTGTTATCCCAACAGACATCATGCTACATACTGATAGATTAGACCAACAATTGGATGGAGAACTCCAAAATATATGCATGTTCTAACCTACATTTTCATTTTTTTGCACTTATCGGGCTACACTCAGCCAGCTCCTCTGTAAAGAGAGGACTATATGGTGTCCTAAGTTGATACACAGACAATAATTTAAGATTGCATTGACCTCCACACAGAAAAAAATTTCACATGCCTATGACTAAAAAATGGCCCATGTCCTCTAAATCTCCCTTAAAATATTCAGAAAATGGATATAGTAATGAGCTGCACGTGTTAAAGATCCAGTAATATTTTTTTTGTTCACGGTGTTTCAATTTCTTGTGAAATTCTAGATGTAGTACTGTAGCTGCCAGTAAAAAATTCACACATATCCACCACTACTGTGGATTTTCATGAGTATAATTCTTATTCTGATGTCCTGAGGAAGCACCTTCATAATTTTTATAAAATGAATGCTTTATAATTAAAGCATTGAAGTTAAATGCTGACTCTTAAAAAATATGTAAGTGTATTCTGAGTATCATTGATTGCTTCTCAGATAATCACAGCCACAGATAATCACAGTAGTCAAAGGTCTTGATCTATCTTAAAACCATCTTATACCTATTAATAGGAGCAGATACAGTTGTTTAAACAATAAAATGTAGTCACTAGTATTTGTGTTAGCAGACTTTATTTTATTTCAACCTGTATTACTCCTCCCCCTGCCCTGCTATATCCTCCTCTATTAAATATGGATTTTGGTGTAAGAGGGATTGAGAATCAAGTCAGGTTGTAGTGACATTTACTCTCTTCCTTTCACTATTCCTTATCTCGTTGCAGTTTCATAGGCAGTACCGTAATAACATAAATTATGCTATTCTGCTGCAGGTTGAAAGATGATAAAGGTCACTTCACCATGGTTATTTGAGAAATCATTCAACCTTTTTCATCCTTTTTCATTTGAGAAACTAAATGGTCATTGCCCATTTCTAGGAGAAAGTTGGAAAGTCAAGTTGTTTGTGGTTTGTTTTATGTGATTAACTCTTATTCTTTAGAGTATGGAAGGATTTAATTTCTGTGAATATTGCCTAATCCATTTCTGTGACTGTTGTCTAATACGTATTGCCTAATACATATTTTTCCATGAAATGTTACAAGGGATTCTTTTAGTATTTAATTATCTGGCTTTTTCTCCTATATAACTATAATTTTTTAAAAAAATTGTACTAATCTCTGATTTTCAGATTTATTACTCCTGAAGATACAGCCTGGTTTGATAAGACTTTTACTAAAGCAATTGAGGAATATGTGGATACAGGCTTAACAGAAGTTCTCCAAGCTGAACCATATTTTGTAGATTTTTTACGGGAGATGCCTGAACCAACTGGTGATGAACCAGAAGATTTTGTGTTTGAAGCACCAAAAATTTATGAGGAGGTATTTCATTTTACACCTAAAATACTAGACACTGAAGCTTTGCTTTAATTATTAAGTTATATTGCTGAACTCATATCATACCTACCACATTTTTTGTGAAGTTATATCTAGAATTTTCTGGTTAGTATGCAAACAATAATTTTAATGATGTTCAAGTTAATGATGGCATAGAAGTGTAGTTTATTCTTCTCCTTACTCTTTTTTCCCCTACTATTAGCAGAAAATTTCTGCTTAAACACAACTACAATCTCCATGGTGAATTAAGAAGATAATGTCATTATGTGTGGCCAATACAAGAACTCAAGTTTTTGTAAAAATGTCAATGCAGTTTTACATTCTGAAGGGCCACACTAGTACTGTTATGGATTTATTTCCTTTCCCCAGGTTCCAAGCTTTGAATTTCTCTGCGAAAAATTGCAAATGTATCAGAGACAATACAATGAATGTATAAGAGGATCATTTCTTGATTTGGTGTTTTTTAAGGATGCAATGACACATCTTATCAAGGTTTGAGGTTACTTATTTGTTAGTTTAACTGTTGCAACAGTAATTTGGTCAAGCTATGCTTAAAGGGCACATTCTGAAAAGTTACTCTTATCCTCAAACTTGCTTGCCATCTTTGCCTAATCATTTTCTAGAACTAGGAAAGAGCTACAGTTATTTTACCTGTTTACATGTTTTGTAATAAATACCTTATTTTATATGTTTGTTTAAGTTTCTGTGTATTCAGAGGTATGAAGAATTTCCTCGACAGGAATGGTAAAGTCATAAGAGGTACATTTGTATATACAATGATTTTATTTTTTTTTAATCATTAAGAATTCAGAGAACACTTCAAAGGTATCTGTACCTGACAAGTGACCAAAATAACGTCAGTTAGATTCTGATTCGATGAGAGACATGAAAAGAAATATAAATCAGGGCTGCAGTAGAGTCAGTGTGTAGGGTAGAGATAAGTCCCAGTTTGCTGTTTAGAAAGGAAGATATAAGCAAAGAATTAATCTGAAATCAGAACCCACTTTGTAAGGGGGGAAAAAAATCAACGACTAAGCATGAGATTTTTACGAAGCACTGTGCCTCAGGTTTAAGAAGTAGTGTTAGTTATCTCAGGAATTACTTTAACTTGATGAGCTGTTTACTGATAGGCACATGGAGGCCACAGTGAAACCAAAACTGAGGGGCATGATTGGTTCTTCTCAAGTTGAGGTAAAGTGAAGCAGATGATTTTGTTTGCTTTGCATTTAAACAAGAAAAGACTTCTATTTTTAAATATAGTTCAAGTGATGCTAGGGGAATTTCAGAAGACCTTGAAAGTCTCAGATACTCCATTTCCATTGGCAAGTTTTAACCAGAATATCTGGGATATGCAATTAGGTACAAGAAAGGACCTCTGCTGTCACTGTGGTGACAATAAATTTAATCACCCTCATAACTTCACATTGTGATTTCCATTTTAAGATAGTTCTCTGGATAGGCTCAGAGGGAACTGTGCATAAAACCAGAATTTCTCAGAATGAAAAAATGACTAGAAATCAAAGGCTTGATGTGGATGCCAATCTTTCGCATTTTGTACATAATTTACATGAGGAGTAAAGCAAACTGAAGTATCTTGAAAATAATAGTGCGCTAACATATAATAAACCCAAGGAAAACGTGATGTATATACAGAAGATGAGTAAAAAAGCAATGACATAGTACATTTATAATGCATCTCTTGTATCTGGGAGACCTGTTAAGAAAACTATCACAAAGGAAATGTTCATGGTAGATAAAATAAAAGATAATAATAAATGCTATTTTAGATGTGTCCAAGTCTTTCAGACTTTGAAAATTGAGAATGTAGTATGCTTATTCTTCCAGCTAACATTTTTTAACTGATATTTTTAAACACATTCAGGATGATACCTTCAACATAAAATCAAACTCAAAATACCTACCTTTATTTAAATCCTATGAGTATCTAATTATAACCGTGCTATATTCTTATGCACAGATTTTTCATTGACTACAAAAAAGTCCTCAAGAATGTGTAAGTGTTCTTCTGAGAGGGAAAATTCTCTGCAAATATCCTTTTTAGTAATCTTTACGTTATTAAATAGTAAACAAAGTGTAGACTATAACAGACTTCTAATTTTGCAAATGAATATTTTAATTTAAATTTAGTAATGATCTTTTCTTCCATTTTTTCCTATATAGATTTCTCGGATAATTCGGACAGAATATGGAAATGCTTTACTTGTTGGAGTTGGTGGTTCTGGAAAACAAAGTCTTTCAAGGCTGGCCTCCTTTATTGCTGGCTATAAAACATTTCAGATCACTTTAACCAGGTAAGAAATGCAAGAAATATATAAATCCAAATTATAATATTGCTTTCTCTTTATATGGTCATAACCTTACATTTTTAACAGCCATTTTTGTTGTGGATTTTTTTTTTCATTTTGTCACCATTTAGAAATGTGGAAAACAATAAATTGTTATCTGATTTGTATACAACATTGGATTAAGTTTGAGCTGAAAAAGATGGACCATGCGTTAGCTATTCCTGAGCCAAAATATGTGTGTTTACAAAGGATGTTTGCACTAGCATTTCTAAAACACTATAATCTGAAAAAAGCAATATTCTGAATTGTTTTGAATTAATGGGGTCATGTTTCTTATTCCTCCTAGATCCTATAATATAAGCAATTTATCAGATGATTTAAAGCTCTTGTATAGAACAGCTGGAGCAGAAGGACAAGGCATCACTTTTATTTTCACTGATAATGAAATAAAAGAGGAGTCATTTTTGGAATATGTTAATAATCTGCTGTCTTCAGGCGAGGTAAGAGTCTCAACATGAAAGGAAACTGTGGGATTTGTTCTGTTTATTTTGGTAACAAATTGTAGAATCAATAATTATTAACTCTAAAATATCTCAACTTTTAAAATAAGGAGTTCTTTTATCTCTGTTTCTATGTAAGCCAGGAAAAGATAAGGAGCTGTGATGAGTATTTCAGTAGCCATTATTAAATGAGTATTCACTGGCCAGTCAAGATCTGTACTTTTCTTGAGTTAGACTTCCTAGCTTTTAATGGAGTTACATGAAGTCTAAATCAGGGACAAATTTGGGTTTTAATGTGTCTAAGCTGTGTAAACTCAGAGAGAGATACAGATGTAAATAGGCAAATATTTGTAAACTCTGTAATAATTACATTTTTGCAAGTTATTTTCTTATCAATTTTAATTCTATGAAAAGATTTCCAATTTATTTGCTCGGGATGAATTGGATGAAATGACCCAAAGATTAATTCCTGTGATGAAAAAAGAGATGCCTCGGTGTCCTCCTACCTTTGATAATCTTTATGAATATTTTTTATCTCGGGCAAAGAAGAACTTGCATATTGTTCTCTGCTTTTCTCCAGTAAGTTTATTCTTCATATCTGTCTTCCTTACTTCCATTAGCAAACTATCCAATAAAATGTGACAGAACTATTCAAGCTTTATATATTAAGGAGATTTAAAGACGCATAAAAAGATTACTGAAGTCTGATTATAATTTCTGAGATAATAAAAGTAGTAGTACAGTTTTCAGAACTTGAAAACAAAATACTGAAAAAATAAATAATTCCTTAAATGTTAAAGTAACTTTTATTTTTTCCTCCTGGCATATTCTTTCCTAATACAAATCAGTGAATGTATCATTGTGAAATTCTTGCTTGAAAAACAGGAATTTAGTGTAAATTTTAAAATATTAAGAAACATTTATATTTGTCATTAACTTCTTTCTTCAAATTTCATAAAATATTGAATGTTGGAAATTTAGCAAAATACTTATATAACTGTGCAGGGTGTTCTAAGCAGAAAATTAGCAAGAACAAATAGACTGTTTAGTTTTTTATATGAATTAAACATTTTGATTAGCCTAGTTAAGTATCATATTGTAAATGGAGTGTTCTTCTCTTTAGGTTGGTAAGAAGTTCCGTGCACGTTCTTTGAAATTTCCTGGTCTCATATCAGGGTGCACCATGGATTGGTTCAGTCGATGGCCCAAGGAAGCTCTTGTAGCTGTAGCAAGTTATTTTCTTTCAGAATTTAATATGGTCTGCTCTGCATCAGTTAAAACACAAGTCGTGGAAACCATGGGTCTCTTTCATGATATAGTTTCAGAAAGCTGTGAGAATTATTTCCAAAGGTAACATTTTATACAAATGCAATAATTAATCCCGAAAGTGTTACTACTGACAGTGTTTTTGAACTTATTGTGTTGTATGAATTAATAAGGGTATTTTAAGGCTAATAGAAAAATAATTGCTATACCAATATGTGCAAAGGCCATATTTACTATTATGTTGCAAATTCATTATCTTCATTCCCAGTATTCAACAGTCTTTAACGTTGCTTATGTGGATAAAACCAATGTAACTGGAAATAAGGGTTTGCATTATCAAGAAATTTGATTTTGACTGAATTAAAGACTCTGTTTATAAAATCTTTTTTCATTGGAAGTAATCAAATGGCTGTACATATCAAATATATGTTCTAAGTTGATGTTGCCAATATGCCATGTTTTAGGTATAGAAGAAGAACCTATGTAACACCTAAATCCTATCTCTCTTTCATCAATGGCTACAAAGAAGTTTATGCTGAAAAGTTAGAGAGTATTAATGAACAAGCTGAACGTATGCAAACTGGTAAGAAAAATAGGGATAAACATATATTTCCGTGTGTGGTCTCAAATGATCTGTGTTTTTAATATTAGACTACTTATTCAGTGATCACATAAAATCAGTTCTACTGGAACACAGCTCAAAACTGGTGGCATATGAGGACCAATTCACCATGATTCTCTTACAAAAGTGCTTCAAAGAATCTGCCAGATTAATCATTCGTATCAGCATTATATTAAACTTTAATATTTCCAATTTAGCATCTGTAACAGAAAGTAGAACCTGAAAATGGCCAGAGAGAGCATCTGATTTACTAGCATAGAGGGAGGGAGCTCTAAGTAGAGTTATTAATTTACTTCTGGACTTTATGGAAATTGTTGCTATACGATTGGAGTGCTTCACAGTTGGTTTATTTCGGATTTCTTCTGTAGAATAAGTAGCTTTTACTTGTGAACATTTTTAACTAGGGATCTGAAATACAGAAAAGAATAATTGAAATGTTCTTCTAATTTGGGGTATCTGTTTGAAATGACCTAATTTTTAGCATTAGATTAGTACTTAATGAGTTCAGAATACATTGCCAGTTTTCCCCAGTTTGCATCTAGACATGCTTTTGTGAATCTACAAAGGCACCTGAACAGCTTAGGAATCTTTGTTTTTATGGGATAATGTCCTGTTTACCAATCTAACAGAATAGAGAATTCTACATGATAAAATTTTTCATACAAAGGTAAAAGGATGTAGCATTTTA
Organism: Psophia crepitans; assembly: GCA_013399095.1. Taxonomy (NCBI): domain Eukaryota; kingdom Metazoa; phylum Chordata; class Aves; order Gruiformes; family Psophiidae; genus Psophia; species Psophia crepitans. The sequence continues at coordinate 827,104 of VWZZ01005916.1, read as the reverse complement.
ACAGTGATTAACAGTGCAAATAGTACACTTCACATGAAGAAAATAATAGAATAAGAACACATAGATATTTATTTTATTCATAAACTCTTTGCTGAATTAGAGTGGGCTGTAGATGAGTAAGTGATCCTCAATACTTTTACGTTATCCCTTTATGGATATGTTGCCAGTTGTAGATATTGGAACTTACCATTAGTCCTGCTTGAGATGAGGATAAAGCCGCAAGGGCCTTGAAGAATTCTGAGGGTGGGGCGTTTTGTACTCTTTCTTCAGTTTTATTTTCAAATGTAATTTAAAAGTAGTAACCTAAATAGCTTCAGCACTGTCAAGAAAATATCGCATATAGATTTTCCTAGTTTTTCACATGATATTATTGCTAATTTCTTATGTGGTCTTCAAAACAAAATGACCGTGTACAAGTACATTTTCTACTGCAGCATCTTTGTATCATTGATGCTTCACAAAATCACGTCTGCCAACTTATGGTCAATACTCATACCAGTTAGGAAATATTCTAAATGGTTCCACTTGCATAGAAAGGATGTATAATAAAACAGCAAAAATACTGGTCATCCCTGACTCCAAATGTTCTCCACTGTTTACTGCATCCGAAGGAACTTTCTCAAAGTTTCTTATGAATTATTTAGCTACTGCCTCACACATCCATCCTTTAATCCTTAGTCTTTCATCACTTAATGTCAGAAAGATTTAGAATGTTAAAAAGATTAGCCTTGAATGTTGTTTCAGTTTGTTAGATTATCCTGATATAGGATTTAAATTTTATGTTCAGCAGAGATGATGTCACTCTTTTCATCTCCCTGTTGACATGTTTTTCCTGTAGTAGTGACGTCTGGGCCAATTCAAGATGCTTTTAAAGCAGCAAAATTGTAAGAAATACCTTCATCAACACTGACTTCTAGAAAAGCCCCTGTGTCGTGGTTTTACTCCAGCCGTTGGCTGGGCACCACATAAACGCTCACTCCGTCCCCCTCATTGGAAAAGAGGGAGAACGAAAGTGAGAAAACTTGTGGGTTCAGATACAAGAGCTTAATCAGTGAAACAAAAGCCGCGTGCACAAGCAAAGCAAAACAAGGAATTAATTCACCGCTCCCCACGGCAGGCAGGGGTTCGGCCATCCCCAGGGCAGCAGGGCTCCGTCACACGTAACGGTTACTTGGGAAGACAAACGCCATCACTCCGAACGCCGCTGCCCCCCCTTCTTCTTCCTCCCAAGCCCCTTATAAACCGAGCATGACGTCATATGGTATGGAATACCCCTTTGGTCAGTTTGGGTCAGGTGTTCTGTCTGTCCNGCTGCTTCCAGCACAAATCCAAAACACAGCCCCATACTGACTTTCTTGAAGAAAATTAACTCTCTCTTAGCTGAAACCAGGACACCCTGGTTCAAGCACACTACAAGTGTGCTTGTCAGCACTGTAATATTTATACAAGCAACATATTTTGAAAGACGGAAGTAATTTCTTTTCTGCTTTGCCACTTTGGGTGAAAAATGTTGTAAGACAGATGAGGAAAATCCTGAGATCCAATAACAATTATCATTATTCCTGAATGCTTATCTTGTGTATTCTCTCAAGAGTCCATCAGGGGAATCCATGGTAGAGCACCATATGTGTAGGTAATGTCTTTTTATACAGAACTGTGGTTCTGCAAGAAGACCTCAGTTTACCTTTGGCAAAGTGGGCATGTCATCCATTTGAACAACTTGTTGCTAGATCTGCTGATTAGAAGTGACAGAAATCACATCCTTGAGGGGCTAAGAGTACTTACTGTGTTTTGCTGCTTTTCTGCAGTCATCATTCAGATCAGTTACAAAATACATTGACAAGAGAAAGATAACTTTGATTCTCTCTATAGGTTTAAAAAACATACGCTGAGTTTTTAACTTGCTTTAGACAAGTTGTAGCTGATTATCAGTAAGGTTCTTACACGGAGTTCTACACATTTCTGAAAAATCCTGTTCCTAATGCCTAAATCAGACATTTGTTTATGACTACAAGCACTAAAAAAAAATTATTTGCTGGTATGGTGCTGCTGTTATGTTTCTTGTGATTGGAAGTATGCAGTGGACCTGAAGAAGCTATAAAGGTTTCTTGTTTATAATAGAAATTCTTCAATAATTCTTGTTCTGCATATTCCCATTCTCTGTCCATCTTTTTTTCTTCTCGCTTTAGGATTGTAGCAGGAAAAGCCAATGCAGCAAAGGGTATTGCTTTCCCTTTCATAGCTTCTCCTTCAGAACTTTTTTTTACAGTGAAGTGAAGTAATAACCGTTTTGGTAATTGTTGTCAGTGGAACGGGACAGTGGGGATAGAATGTTAGTGTGTTTGTAGCTGTCCCCCAGAGTATTTTAGGAGGTGGCATGTGTCTGGGAAAAAGAAACATTTTAAAACATCTTTCCTGTCTCCCAGTCAATGTCTTTCAGTGAATATACCTTTGAACTTTATTGTTGGGAATGGCAAAATAATCTGTCTTTTGGTGGGGAGTAATGAAGAACCTGTAAAATTGCAGTAGCCTGATCATGACACAGTTGTCGGAAGAACCAGATATGTGCTTGGAAAGAATGCTTGTCTGCGTGAAATATGGTAACAGAAAAGTGGAGAGAGATCACAGAGAAACATTGCATGTCAAATGTGTAACTGCACTACACTCTGACCCTAGCCCTTAGGAAGGTAGATAAGGGGAATACTTCCAGGCAAATTATAATATTTTAAGATTCACAAATGAAGAAGAGAGGAGAGGCTAGAGAGGCTTCAGCATGCAATGTGGAGCTCAGGAATTGCCAAAATCTGTGCTCAAATCTATGAGCAAGAGAAGAGAGGAAAAAAGAATGCATGGGAAAGACTGAATAATTATAGAGGGAACAAACTCATCTCTTTCTGGGCAACAGTTAGTGCAAGGCTGACCAGCCTCTATGGGTGGTTGCTTTAGGACTTGTAAGAGCTATGATGGGACTGGCCTTAAGCCAGGTGGGCACAGATGCTTTTATGTACTTTTCTGCACTTCTGTCACCAGGGACAAGGGAGGGTAAACTCAGTATGCAGGAGCTGGAGGTTGTAATCTTGCTGTAACCTTTGGGTCCCCTTTCTGTCACCTTTGGGTCCCTTTTGATGACTTCACTACTTCTTTCTAGAAAGAACTCCATACTGGAAAGCAGTTATAGATCATAATATTTATGTTATTTCCTCATGCAATGATATAAAGGCAGCATCACTCTGATTTTCTGATTATCCTGTGACTTTATGACATAACATATCCTTGACAGACCTCCCCCCCGCTTTTTTTTTTTTGTCTATATGATGAGCATAATGATCTATTTTATTGCTGGTAATACCCGAGCTACAGATTTTTAGGTACTGTTCACAGCTATAACAAACTAAAAGCTAAGCAGTAAGGATTTCTCTTCTGAAGAATCAAACTTGTTTATAATAATTTTAAACCTTGTGAAATTATTTCTATCCATGAAAGGTGAAGAGTAAGCACAATCATAATAGTATGACTGCTTACACCCGCTTTCTCTCCTGTACACAGATGAGAACACAAGGTACAAAGACATTTGGTGTCTAGAGCTAGGCTGTGGTATGTAACTAGGAATAAATAGTTTCCATTTTTCTGAATTTTATCTTTTACTTAAATAGGTCTGTCTAAGCTGATGGAGGCCAGTGAATCTGTTGCTAAACTCTCTCAGGAGTTAGCCATTAAGGAGAAGGAACTGGCTTTGGCATCTGTTAAGGCAGATAAAGTAAGTACTTGAGTCTTAAAGAGTAAAAGGCAGCAGGTAGCACCAGGATATGTAGTGGGGTGAAGTGCAGAACTTTCTCAGAATTTGTACAAGCTAAAAAATGTGCAACATAGTTTAAAATGAGGGTTCACTCCTCTGTAGCATGTTGATTCAGCATTTGCTTCTGAAAGTGAGGCACTTTAAGACTGCAATAGAGGTTGAGTGCGTTCCATGTTCTTCTCCCATTACTTACTCATTCCTAGAAGTGTCAGGTTTCTTTTTTCGTTTCATGGGGGGTTTTTTGTGTGCTTGATTGACATTTATTAAATTTGGGGTTATATGTGCATTTATTTGCAGATGAAAAGTTAACAGGTGATAACAGGACTTTACTATTTCAAAATTGCTTAGAAAAAAATTTATTATAGTTCAGTTTCATATTTTCTCTTTTACATTAACAAGGTGTCCATGTGTTCATAAGATTGGTGGTCTAGTAGAAATCTAGTTTCCAGAATAACTCTCTGGAAATGTATATTAGGTATTAATATGGCAATTCTGTTTTCTGAAAGATACCATAATGCTATGATGGTGCATGTTTAATATACAATAGGGAGCAAACTTTTTGCCAGTGATGGCTAAGGGACTGCTTGCATTCTTCGAGGGCTTTTATCTCGTAAGAGAATATTATGACGCAAAAGGGTGAAATTACAATTCTCACATTTCAGAAATATGACAGATATGCTGGTAGAGTTGACTGTTTACTATTTATATTTGATATATATTTTGAAATAACTCTGGCAATCATTCACATAGCCTCTTAGTTGTTAATTTTTTTAATAGGGCAATACTTAAGAGTTGTCAGAAGTAGAAGACGCATGGTCAAATAAGAAAAACCAGATTTGCATTTAATCTACACATAATATTGTTCATATTCTATACATTTATTTCTTTCCCTTAGTCCTGAACCCTATAGAAACCAGAATTGGATTTCACAAAAAAAAAAATTGAGGTATTTGGGGATTTAATCTGTCATATTTTTTCTCACGGGTACTTGAGAGCATTATTTATGTTCTTATAAATGTATACAGAGGACTAGCCTTGACACTATAGCTGGTACTGATCAAAAAACATTCTGACACCATGTGTCACACATGCACAAGAGAATTAAATATATGTACTGAAGAACCAGAAACAAATTAATAACTTCATTCTGTGAATTCACGTGGGGCTGTTCTTTGAATAGATTAATTAAAAGTGAGTCTTTTTAGACTAAAGGAGTAAAAGAGAGACTGACCATTGGTACAGATGGTTTTGCAATCTTCTGTTAGTTTTGTTAGCTATATTATTTCATCTGAAGAATTATAGTGAAAAATGTAAATGCTTATTGTATTGAAAAAGTGTAGATTCAAATAGGATAAAAATCCATCATAGGATAAAAAATTGGCTTTAAAAGTCACTGAAAAGTCTTCTATCCACTACAAAAATAATTCAGTTTTTGCTATCCAACTCCTGCTGGGAGACTCATATGAAACTGACGGTTCTGTAAATAGTGTTTCATTTTTGTTCTATAATTGGCCTCTTCTCGCAGATAACTAGTGACAGGACAAGGGGAAATGGCTGCAAGTTGCACCAGGGAAGGTTCAGGTTGGAGATGAGGAGAAGGTTTTTCTCGGAAAGGGTGGTCGGGCATTGGAACGGGCTGCCCAGGGAGGTGGTGGAGTCACCATCCCTGAGGGTGTTTAAGGAAAGGTTAGATATGGTACTTAGGGATGTGGTTTAGTGGGTAATAGGTGGTGGGGGGATGGTTGGACTAGATGATCCTTGAGGTCACTTCCAACCTTAATGATTCTATTCTATTCTATTCTATTCTATTCTATTCTATTCTATTCTAATGCCATATATAGTTAGGGTTAGCTTTATCTTTTTCTGTGTAATAGCCTTTACATGTCTGTTTTCTCTTGTGTCTGATAACTTAAGCACTTGTTTCACCATTTTCATTTACACGTTTTATATTTTATGTGTTTATTATCAATTCCAGGTACTAGCAGAAGTCACAGAAAGTGCTGATGCTGCAGCTAAAGTAAAAAATGAAGTTCAAGGTGTGAAAGATAAAGCACAAAAAATTGTAGATGAAATTGATTTAGAAAAAGTGAAAGCAGAGGGTAAACTGGAGGCAGCTAAACCAGCATTAGAAGAAGCAGAAGCTGCGCTGAATGTGAGTAAAATTCTTACATTTTGATTAGATTAGTAGTATTTGAGTCACCCGTGAAAGAAAGGCTAGAGCCACCAACATGAGGTTGACACTTGGTTTTGACTGCTGTCACCATCTCTTCACAACTGGTGGTCATGTCTCTGAATATTTATGGAGCTCACATTTTACTTTAAACACATAGAGATTTTTATAGTACTTGTTCTGCTTCCACCCTAATACTTGATCATCAATGAAGGTGTAAATCTTTCAAAAAGTTACAGATGCTTTTAGAATATCTGTTGTTCTGAGTTAAAGAGAATAGTTCTTGTGCTAAAAGAATTCTTTTCTTCATACTTCACTAGTATTTTTCTTTCAAGAGTAATAAAAGACTGCCTCTTTCTTCACCAAAACCCCAATTAATTTGGAGAGAAAGAAGAAACAAAGGGGATTCAGGGCAATCAGAAGCAAGGTTAAGATTCGGAGTCATTGCTGCATCACATAATTTCATTATTCTGTTCTGAAAGATTGAAAAGTGAGAACTCTGAAATCAGAAATCAATGATGTATTGCATTTTTAAGACATTCTCTTCCAGTTATCAGAATTTATGTAACAAAAGCTATAGAATGGAAAAAGCCGGAAAAGGAACATTGTTTGCTCTTACACTGACATTTAGATTATGAGATAAATGTATCTGTGAAAAATGATCACAAAATTCACTTATAAAATTTGTGGACTCATACATTAACCTGTGGTTTCTGTAATGTGTCTGTAACTACTCCGTCTAGACAGATAGTGACATATGTGTATTTTGTAGACAAGTTAATATGTTAGTTTTGAAGTTTGCAATAACTTGTTATTTTTGTATTAGTTATTGAACTGTCAGTGATGCTACTAGAAAATGAAGTAGAAAAAGTGATATCTTATAAAAAATAACTTAAAAACCAATACGAATAACCACCTCTGTCTCAGAATAAATGATAACACTTAGCTCTTAAAAATCCAAGACACTGTTTTACCAAGGAAACTGCTTTTAATTAAGTCTGGAATTTTACAATATACTTTTCTTCATTCACTTAGACTGACAAGTTTAATACAACTGTTCCATGTATTTAAATTTGATTTTTGAGTAATGCCTTTAGCATTAGGAAAATATTCTTGTCTAATACATGTTCACTAAAAATATTAGTTTCATGAAACTGAGATTTATTAAAGTAAGTCCAGTTACTTTTTTATGTACTTAGTACAAACTTGCCTCAGAGAAGTATGGCAAACAAACATTAAAATCAAGATATTGAAAGGGGAAATAGAATAATGGTACTGATGCAGGATTCTGTTACATTTTTCTTCAAACAGACCATCAAACCAGTGGATATCGCTACTGTTAGAAAACTTGCAAAACCTCCTCACCTAATTATGAGGATCATGGACTGCTGTCTGCTACTATTCCAAAAGAAACTAGATCCTGTTACCATGGATCCAGAAAAGCCTTGCTGCAAGCCATCATGGGGAGAATCATTAAAAGTAAGTTTTCAGTGTTTCTTAAACATCAGAAAGAGCAATATGCATATCAGAGAATTTATGGTGATGTTTACTCAAAACAGGACAGAATTTTGTAAAAATGCAAACATATGGTTTTCAAGATAAACTCTATTTATATACAATGTCTATTTGATAGCAAGTAGTAGGTGAATTTCTTAGACACTTTTGAAGTAGGAGCTTTAGATTTCCCTTGTCCTATTCCTGGCATGTGACATAATGGCAAATAAATAAATCATACCAAACATGTCACAGGGGTTGGAGTAACTGCAGTGCTTGCCACGGGGGTTGGAGTAGCCGCAGTGCCTATTGGTTTGTTTTCCCTTTCTTCTTCCTGAGGGTGCTGCGTAACATTGAGGAGTGTTTGGTAGATGCTGGCCGGGGCCCAGCACAGTCCAGTAAGTTGTGCCTCCTTGGAATAGCCACAGCTGTTTCCTTTCAAATATTCTATCACTTTATTGGGATCCTGTAGTTGTTTGGGAATTAAGTTTCAAACCATCGAAGGTGAGAAGTTCTCTAGGTACTTGCACATATGCAAGTGACATGACACACGTCATGTCACCCAAGGCTATCCAGCCTCAGGGCAGATCTCTGGGTGGTATTCTTACATAGTTGTTTAATTCTAAACAAGACCTGAAACACATTCATGAGGCATAGCAATAAGAACATGCTGGTGTGAACATCCCAAGGATATCCAAAATTCTCAAGAGCTAATGTAACTCTACTGGAGGAGTAAGGTAAAGGTGAAGGAGCAGGGGAAAGTGTTCTCCATTGTCTCCCCCACAGATTGGCTCTCTAAGGAGTAAAGAGTGTAATTACTAAAAGTTTCCGCAAGATGTCTCCCAAAGTATGGAGACGATAGCAGTGATGAATACAAATACCACATTAGTCCCACAAACAGTAATTTTATCATATCATGACCCAGTGTTACACAGTAAACAAAATGGTAACCTTGATCCATCCTGCAGAGATGATAAACAGCATTGCAGGAAATACAAATGTTATTCTTATAACAAATGTGTTTTAATGCACTCTGGTCAGATCTGTCTTTACCTCAAAATCTTTGAGCCCCACACTGAGCTCCAAAAAGACTGTTCTGGTTTAACCTGACGGGCAGCAAAACAATCACACAGCATTCACTCACTCCCTTATCTCCAGTGGGATGGGGAAGAAAATAAAAAAAAGTAAAACTCATGGGTTGAGGTAAAAACAGTTCAATAAGACAGAAAAGGAAGATAATAATGATTAAAAAATATACAAAACAAGTGATGCTTACCACCCGCTGACTGATGCCCAGCTAACTTCCAAGCTGCAGCACCCCTTGGCCTCTGCCCCCCAGTTTATATGCTGAGCATGACATCATATGGTATGGAATATCCTTTTGGCCAGTTTGGGTCAGCTGTCCTGGCTGTGCCCCCTCCCAGCTTCTTGTGCACCCACAACCTACTTGTTGGCAGGGCAGTGTAAGAAGCTGAGTAGTCCTTGACTGCTTAGCAGTAACTAAAACATCAGTGTGTTATCAACATTATTCTCTTCCTAAATCTAAACAACAGCATTACACCAGCTACTAGGAAGATAAGTAACTTTATTCTAGCTGAAACCAGGAAAACACGAGATAAGGACATCCTGGAAAACCTTTTTCTCTTTGGGAACATGTAGGTTGACATTTAAACAGTCTTTTCTGATCCTTCCATGTTCCTTGATTGTTTGAAAGGTTATTAGACTGACTAAGAGATATTAGGTTTTCCCATTTTGCATTTCAGTATTCTGTACCCAGTCATCTCTTCCTTCTGGACTTCCATCTTCTCTCAGGATACTCTTTTATTTCTATACCTTCTCCTGCCATTCTTTAAAGTTTAACTTTAACGTTCTACCTTTATTAGTGTATTAATTTGCCAATATTATTATTACCTCCTTTTTGTCATGCAAATGAAGAAAATTTACATATTTTGGATATGAATAGAGCTCTTGCTTTTTATTTAAGCTTTTCCAGGCATTAAGAAATCATCAAAACTTTTTATTTTCCACGGATATAATGAGATGGGATAAACAGTTATTCCATGAGTTGCCTTTAAGATGCTAAATATTTTTTAGAAAAAAAGTTAAAACCAACGGTTTCCTTTTCCAGAAGAATTTAGATCATATTTCACAAATGCATAAGCAGGTTTTTTGTCATTGTTTATCTAAGTTACAAATGTGTCTTTAAGGCTTTATCTTGGTTCGTTTCAATTTTTTTAATGAAATGCTTCTTAAATGACAAGACAGGAATACGGAAGATGGAAAATACATCAATAACTTTTAAGCCAAGTTACTGGAGTTAACTGTTTAAAACTTTAAAATAATTGGAGGTATGTAAGAGAAGTTACAACTGAATAATACATTTATGGTAGTAACTGTATGAATTATCTCTTTTTACAGAAGAATTTTAGGACCATTTTTAAGATACCTATGAACAAGCTTTTAAATGTAAAATGTGTAAATAGCTTATAAATATCTTGTGGGTTTTTTGCAGCTTATGAGTGGCCCGTTCTTGCAGAGTCTACAGCAGTTTCCTAAGGATACAATCAATGAAGAGACAGTGGAATTACTCCAACCTTACTTTAACATGGAAGACTATACACTGGAATATGGTAAAAAGGTGTGTGGTAATGTGGCAGGACTCCTCTCCTGGACACAAGCCATGGCAATATTTTATGATGTTAACAGAGAAGTCTTACCTCTCAAGGTAATACATCATCTCTTGCTTTGTGTTTATTTTCCACATAATTTAATTTCATTTACTTTAGTAATAGTAAGATTAAAAATACATTTAGATAACTTTATTTAGAGATAGTTGCCCATAGACTTTAGCAATGAAGTGTGATAACAGCAGACCCACTCCCCCCCATATCCTCATCTTGGTTCTAGACAGAACACAGAACAAAAAATTAGCCTAGACTGAATTTATGTGGTCTGGTTTATTGTGTACAGTGAAAGCTGTTTTCAGTCTTTTTTTTTATTATGTTATAATTACTTTGTAATTGTTTTCCAAAAGGAACTCTCTAGATTTAGAGTCCTGCAAATAGAGGTTTGCAGCTATATTTTACCTTCTTTGCTTTCACTTGATAACTTAGAGGGAGTGGAGGATTGATATCTTGCCCAAATATTGGCATTCTGAAGAGATTCAGAGCTCGCATCGATACAAGATTTATGTTGCAATAGTGGGAACCAAACTGAGTAAAATGTATTTTTAAGGGTCACTTTTACTTTACTGTGAGTGGTCTTTTTGATGTTTGTGAACACTTGAATAAAAAAATTTTGTCAGAGGTAAAGACCGTACAGAAACTCAAATGCAGTGAGAGTTGCTTTTTGGATTCTAAAACAAGTATTTAATCTCTACATGTATTGCTGTTTAAAAAAAAAAAAGGGAAAAGCATCTGAATGGTGATTCCAAATCTTCCAAATTTTTTTTTTTTCTTCACACATTTTGTCACTGGTAGAACTATTATGTGTAAAATCAACAGTAATGCAGGTGGATGATTCAAAAAAAAGTAACAAATTTTCTGTGTTCAGCCTAAATATCAGCTTAGGAGCAGTGGGAAGATTCACTGCTTTAGGACCATGGTTTTCTAGTGGGTAAAAGCTATATTGTTGGCTGATAAAGGACCAATCTCCTGTTGCTGTGATTCTTGATCGCTACGGAATGTACAAATAAAAAAAGAAATGATGAAACATATAATCAAGTAAGAAGACTGAGTGATTGTTCTTCTAGGCTAATCAATATGTACAGATCAGAAACCTTTCTTCCTTAACTAGATTCTTTAAAGGTAATTTTTTTAAAAAGAAATAAAGTTGACAATTTATAGTAGGAACCTTGAATGTAGGATTTAATCTACATTGTTATTTAACAAAAAAATAGTATCTGCAAAATATACAACAGTTTTCAGATTAAATATTTTTTATTTTTAAATAAATACTAATATAAAAGTTATGTTGATGCATTATTGTCTTATGATGACCAACTGAACAGGCTTAAAATAATTCATCAAAGTATATACAAATCTTGTATGATTGTTGTTTTAATATTTCTTCTCTTTGCAGGCTAACTTGGCAAAACAGGAAGGCCACCTGAAAATAGCTAATGCAGAATTAGCAAAGGCTCAGGAGGCATTAGATGAAAAGCAGGCTGAACTGGATAAAGTGCAGGCAAAGTTTGATGCAGCAATGAAGGAGAAAATGGTGAGATAAAAGTACTTTAGTATTATGATAAATGCTTGCATAGAATACCATTATGTAATCAGGAATTAATGCAAACACACACTTAAAGCCTGCAACCTTGAAGGACATGGATGAGGGCCAGGTATAAAAAGAAGAGATCTAAATCTATGTTCTCTCATATTTCCTCCTTTTTGTGAATAGGAACATACTAGATACTATATGTACTTAGAGTTCTCAAGAAAGAATTTTAAATAAATAGTCATAATAAATATGAAAGGATGAAAAAAGTACATAAAGTAACTATATTTTTGCATTCTATTATTAGTTTAAGTAGGACTTTTTTTCAATTTTAGGACTTACTGGATGATGCAGAAACGTGCAGAAGAAAGATGCAAGGAGCTTCTGTGCTTATAGATGGACTGAGTGGAGAGAAAATTAGGTGGACTCAGCAAAGTAAAGAATTTAAATCTCAGATAAACAGGTATCAAATTCACCAGAGGAAAAAATCCACAAACCACAAAATACTTATAAAAACTGAAGAGTTAGTAAGCAATTTAGTAGCTTTAATAGTTGTACTTCATTTTGCTTCTGGAAATCTTAATATGGTTACACAATTAAGTGAACTATTCTGAAATTTGAATTTTTCTGCCATAGAATCATAGAATCATTAAGGTTGGAAGAGACCTCAAGGATCATCTAGTCCAACTGTCCTACCACCACCTATTACCCACTAAACCATGTCCCTAAGTACCACATCTAACCTTTCTTTATAATACCGTAATACTCAGCATTCATACTGAGTGCTTGTATTTCAGTTCAGAACAATACCTGCAGTTTTGTAATTTCCTAAGTGATTATTTCTAGTGCAGTTATGTGTCTGTATTACAGCTGCCTCTCCAGACCCCCTAACACTGCACCCTGTTCCTGTATTTCCAATAGGTGGGAGATGGGGAAGATCTAAGGCTGACAAGATCAGGCTGCTATCCTCTTCATACTGTTGCCCAGTGGTTACAGCAGTCACTTAGGAAACAGTAAGAGTTTTAGTCCCTCCTCATGCTGAACTGATGCAAAGCAATATTTCTTGTTGTCCAGCTATGTTGTACCTTGTTACTGGGACTTTTCCCCAAGTGAGTGCTAGAGAATAGTTTCTCTTGTACCTCTTTTTTTTCTGGCATTATGAAATGAGAAAGCTTAGCAGGTAGTTTCAGCAGCAGGCATGAAGAATGGCCCTTTCTGCTCTACGATTAATTTCCATTGTATTAATGGAAAGCAAAGATTTGAACTTGAATAGAGGTAGGGGGACGGTTGGACTAGATGATCCTTGAGGTCTCTTCCAACCTTTGATTCTATGAATAGAACCAAAGTGTCTATGAATAGACAATGAGAAGGAAAATGGAAAGATTCCTAGCCTAATACTGGATAGGAAAAGAAGCATCCCTTGTGATATTTGTTATGGCATATTTTAATAAAAGGAGGTGGCCTAGAGACCAGACAGTAACCCTGTAATAACGTGTTTCAGTAATCTGAAGCACATGCAGACTGTAGGGCTTATTCTGAGAAGTCTGGGAACTTGGGAGTCCCCATTGTGTTGCTGTCCAAATTACAAAATGTTGAGCAGCCTAGAAGCCGGAGATTCTAACTGTCCAGAAAACAGGAAACCTGTCAAAATGGTTGTGAAAGGTAAAGAGTCTGAAAGTTTAGGCTCAACTTCTGTGAAATGCTTCTGTTTCCATAAATTTAGTACGGGGAAATTAGGCATTTATGGCGAGATCTGCTCATTCCAAGAGAACTAAGTTTGTGTCTTTTGATAAATATTGTATTGCAGACATATTTTTAGGAAATCGATTTCTTGCTTCATTTATTGAAGAAGGAGTAGTTGTCATCAGCTTTTTATTGCTTTCTAGGAGTGAAGATGTTTTCATATGATACAACTCTCTGTTTTTCCACAACAGTATTTTGGAAACACAAAGAAACTATTTGTTATTCTCAAAGATAACAGTTCTCTCCTCAAATTGTCATCAGAACACAAATCTTCTTATGTTTCAAAAGCTGGTTGTCTAAATCAATAGAAATTGAAGTTGTACACCACCTTTTGATTATCTTTTTGTTCCTTTTCTAGACTTGTGGGAGATGTACTGCTCTGCACAGGTTTTCTTTCATACTGTGGACCTTTTAACCAAAGCTTCAGGAAGCTTTTGCTTAAAGATTTATGGGAAGCAGAGATAAGAGCCCATAAAATCCCCTTTTCGGAAAACTTGAACCTGATTTCTATGTTGGTAGATCCACCAACAGTAAGTTCTTCATGCTTTGTGGGTTTCATTTTAATTTCAGTTAATGTACTCTTTGCCTGTTCGCCAGCGTTATGCTCTATGCTTGCTTAGAAGAGATCTGTAATCCCCAGTATTGCTGTGCAGCGTATTTCTGTGGTTGCCAAATGTTCTTGGTGATTTCCACTAAATGTCTGAGTAATGAGCAAAGTTTAGATAGATAAACATGTTGTTATATACTGTAAACAAGTGACATAATATAAAATTAGACAATTGCCAGCAAGATAGTGCACTTTCAAGTATCTTATTTTGAGAATCCATCACCACAGCTATAGATCTCGTACCTACTAAAACAGTGGGTTTGTTTGTTAGCTTTTAGCTCTATCAATATTATCAGGTCCAGTTTCAAAAATAAATTTTATATCAAAGAAAACGTTTTTAAAAGAATGTATTAAGTCTTTTCATTCAATGTGAATGTATGAGAAACCAAACAGAGGACAATACCAGAATCCTCAAGTTTCCTTCAGTAAATATTAAACCCCAAAAACTCTCTTAGCCTGGTTTTCTCTTAACTGATCCCAATGTTTAATTTGGCTGTCAATTTTCCTTTTGACTTTCCTACACATTTAAAATATTTTTTTAATCATTCTATATAATAAAAAATCCATAAAAATAAAATGGTGGAGACATTTTTTCCATCTGCATTAATTGCTTTTCAGCAAGTTCAGATATGCATCCCCGTTGACTTGATGTCCTCCTTACTTTTTAGAACAATCATAACTGCAGGATAATTTCAGTGCAATTTTATTCCAAACTACTTTTTTTCTTCTTTTTTCATTCTTCAGATTAGTGAGTGGAATCTTCAAGGACTGCCTGGAGATGATTTCTCAATTCAAAATGGTATCATTGTCACTAAAGCAACTAGATACCCCCTTTTGGTAGACCCACAAACTCAGGGAAAATCATGGATTAAAAAGAAAGAACAGGATAATGAATTACAGGTGAATAATGTTTTAAAGGAATAATCTATTGTATTCTTTCAAACAATTATTGCTTTAGGGTGTGTCTGCCTTTGAGTCAGTGTACCTCTCATACACACATCTGAGATAACTTTAACTTGAATGGAGACCGACGATGTAGGTACATCAGCAGGGAACTTGACAAGTGCTGTAAATTCCATTCAAGGACTTGGAAAAGATTATATGCTAAGTAAATACTGGTATGAAATCTAGGAAGTATGAAAGAGAAAGAGGTAGCCTTGTGTTCAGAATTGGTGAGTGCGTTCCCTATACAGATAGCAAAGTGGTGAAAAGTATAGCAAAAGAGTATAGTGTGAAATATTAAACGACAGTAAAATGGGCAACTTTTAGTAAGATTACAGGCAAAAGTAGAATAACTTGTAGCTTTGAAGATATAGGCAAAGTACTTAAACTGATGCAGTCTAGAATTTAGAACCAGAGATGGAATTCATATGTGAAGTTATGACTACGAAAGTAGACTGAAGACAACCAATTGAAATCAAACTCAAGACAAATCTTCCTATCTAGTGTTACTGCAATTTTAATAGCTCTTTTATAGCTTAAACCAATAGGATTAAATGTCAGCTCACAAAATAGAATACAGAGATGTTCATATGTCACCTGTAGTTTGAATCACATATCAATTTTTTACAAATGAAGTAGCATGGGAAAAGGACCCATTTTAAACCCCTTAACCTGAATGTTGCAAAATCTCACAGGTCCTCCTGAATCTCAATAAATCTTTGAGGATTTGGGATCTCTAGATTTTGAAGATTTTAAGTCTTGGAGTAAAGTGAATGTGAAGTTCTTGCTTACAATTTTATTGCTAATAAACTGTCAGAACCATAGAAAAGTTGAGGTTGGAAGGGTTCTCTGAAGATCCATCTAGTTCCAACCTCCCTGTTCAGAGCAGGATCTACTAAAACAGATTGCCTAGGACAGAGCAGTCCAGTTTGATTCCTTGAATACCTCCAAGGACAGAAACTTCAGCATCTTTCTGGGTGGTTTTAGTGTTCAACCACCATCCAGATATGTGTCTCAAGTACAGAGCAGAGGGGAAGGATCACCTTCTTCAACCTGCTGGTAATGTTTTTCCTAACATAGCCCAGAATGCTCTTGGCCTTTGCTGCAAAGGCAGACTGCTGGCTCATGCTCACCTTCTTGTTCACCAGGACCCCAAGGTCCCTTTCTGCAAAGCTGTTTTCCAGTACAATGGCCCTATTTTATTCTTGTAGAGAAAATCTTGAAAATAATATGGAACTTTCTGAAAGTCAAAATCTAGGAAACAATGCAAAATTAGTGGTTTATTTATTTATTCATGTCTTTTAATGATTTTTTATATTATGAATCCCGTTTAATGATATTTCAAACATCTGAGTTCATAGTAGTGTAACAGCAATTCATTTGTTAGTCTGAATTCAGGTTTCCAGAAAGAATTTCTCAACCCTTCAAAGTTCAAATTAGAAAATCTAGTCCTCAGGACATAGAATAGAAAATTAAAAATTAGGCATCTCTGATTTAAAAAATACATTTAACATCTTCAGTTCCCAATAAGCTGTGTGAGTTTTACGTGGTACATTATTGCTCTCATAATGAAGTTCTGTGAATTCCATTGCAACCAATCTTTTAATTCACCTCTTTATGATATTTTTCACTGTATACACCAATATTTCTGCATGGTCAACACTTATTTTTCTTTAAAATGCAACTAACAAAAACAATGAAAAAACTCATAGTTAGATCTGTGGTTTTTGTGTGAGACTTTAAAGACATGCTTTTGTCCTTACATCAATTTATACTTTACTTTTTGAGGTAACAACTTTGAATGACAAGTATTTCCGTACACACCTAGAAGACAGTCTTTCACTGGGACGATCACTTGTGATTGAAGATATAGGTGAAGAGTTGGATCCAGTCCTTGATAATATATTAGAAAAGAATTTTCTGAAATCTGGAACTTCTTTTAAGGTTAGTAATCAAACAAAAGACCTGGAATAAGTAGTTAGCTTTGTGAAGAATGATATTTTATCTTTTTATTCCAAACCTCTACTGAATTACGTAATCTTTATATTCAGTAGGGTAGTGTGAAGAATCAAACTGAATTAATAAAATATAGGAGACAGAGCTTCAGCTGAGTAGTAAGTTCATGAGTCTAAAATTTGAGTTTAACTACTGAAGTTATTACCAAAGATTTAAAACTGGAACCAGTTATGCTTATTCTATTGAATGCTTACAATACTGTCTATTGATTTTCAAGCAGTTTAATTTTACAACCTTTAACAGAATGAATAGAACTGAAAACTTCTCTTTCTTCCAAGTGTGGAGCACTGATTGTAGCAACTGCAGAATCTTTAATGTGGAAAACTGTTTTCTCATGGAACAAGCCAAAAAATCATGAAGCTTTATTAATAATATTAAGTATATTCTCAACCTTGAAAAATCATGAGTCTTTCTGACCTTCATTACATAAAGAAGTCACTCCCAAATTTTAAAAACAACCCCACTTTAAACATCCTGAAATAAAAGGATTGCACATTCTTTATATTTCCCTATGTATTTTTCTCAAATAATCTTAATTACCTGGTTGATATAGGAGAGAGATGGTAGACCAGATTTTAGATGATAATGAAAATAAAATTATTGCTATTTTTGTGCAGTAGTTTTACTTTGAATGTCAGAGAGAACAATATACTTGATGGAGTGGTTTGGTTCTACTCCTTCTTAAGCCAGGTCTTTGAAGTGTCATTGGAGGATCGTAGACAGTGATCAGATTTCCTTGTGCACATGCAACTTTCAAGTTGGACCGCTGATATGGAATATATTAACTTCCGTAAAAATTTCTGTGGAAAACTGAATAAAATTATAGTTCCTTTAGAAAGGTCCTTTAAGATCCACTTAGTCTTAAAAAAAAATATATAATTAATTTCCAATAATTTATATTCCATTGTTATATCAAATAATTTGTGGGTTTTTTCCCCGAACACAAGAGAACAATGATTTCTCCAAAAGTCAGTAGTTTCTACCATCTTCATGTGATGAGGTGGGATTAGAAGCACAAAACCAAAACGAAATGGTTCTGAAGCCAGTAATTGGAATCCACAATGGAAGAAACCCCTATTTTCACCTGGAGGGAAATGCTACTTTTATAAAGTACCCTAACTACTGCCTTTCATCATTGATTGTTATTTTCATGACAAATTTGAATTGTGAAATAAACTTCCTCTCTTCAGCATCTCAAACAATGTAATTTTTTTTCTGACCAATATCATTGAGTCAAATAAAACTTATTTTCCTCTGCTTAATAGTATTCTAACTTACTCCACAGGTGAAAGTTGGTGATAAGGAAGTAGATGTTATGAGTTCATTTAGACTGTACATTACTACAAAGCTACCCAATCCTGCTTTCACACCTGAAATTAATGCAAAAACATCAATAATTGATTTTACTGTTACAATGAAAGGACTTGAGAATCAGTTACTGAGAAGAGTAATTCTTACTGAAAAACAGGTAAACTAACAGTACATACAAACCATAGCGATGCTTTATTTTTTTTTATTTAACTGTTTTTAGTATTTTATGGAAGAAGAAATGTTCAAATGGAAAAAAGATATCAGCTGTTTTCTAAAAATATGTTCATATTCAGTATAGAAATTTCCCAATAATGAAAATAGACCCAGAGGATCTTCTATATACAGTTGTCAGTAGGACACAAAATATTAAGCTCAAACATTTGGCATTGATAAGATGCTTCATAAGACACTGAATAAATACTGCTTAAACCCCCCAACATTTTAGATACCTGAAAAAGGGGAATGCACATTTCATGAACTTGAAAAATCAGCAACTAAATTTTAAGTATGACTCATATTTACAGTCTCTAAAGTGTCATGCCATTTTGTTGGGGTTTTTTGTTTGTTTGTTTGTTTGTTTTTTAATAGGAACTAGAGGCAGAACGAATTAAACTCATGGAAGATGTAACTTTTAATAAGAGGAAGATGAAAGAACTAGAAGACAATCTTCTATACAAACTAAGTGCAACCAGAGGTTCTGTATCAAAGTGTAAAAGAACCAGGATTAAGGAGATTAGGCAGATTAAGCTGACTCACGTTAGAACCTTTCCATACAGAAATCGATTTATCCATCCAAGACAAAATAATCTAACGGTAGAAATTTGAAGTCTGGTCATTTACTGGTGTGTGAGGTATTTGGTACTGTGGCATGCCACTATATACAACCCTAGACACTAAGTATTTTTAACACCTAAACAAGTTTTGTGAAACAAATTTCTTGAGAGCTTTCTGCCCCTCAAATGAGATAAGGTATCTGGTCATGGCAAATCCTTAACCCATTGAAAATGCAAAGTATAATGGGCTACTTTAAATGGTGTTGAAAGTCTTTTGGGATATATTAGGAGCCTGCACGTGATCAGTTACTGTCTCTTTGGTGGAAAAAGAAGGTGGTAGCTTCCAGCAAATTGATCAGTAAGTACTTGAGATGCAGGAATACTATTGTGTGTTGCCTTCACAACCCTAAGTCGTTTTGATTTTGACTATACCAATCAACTGACTTTAAAATAACTGAAGTGCTGTGTATGAATATGTATGTTATGTACATAAGAATGCTGACTTCTCATGTTGCAAAGCTGTGGTATAGACATTCATATTGACATAGGTTGAATGCGTTTGTTTAGCACATTGAATATAAACCCAATTTTTATTATTACATATCCTGTTTGGTCTCCATTTTAAAAGCTTTCTGTAATGCAGTGAATCATTTCCATTTGTTATAAATAATTCCTGTAGTTCAGCCTTTCAATTTTTACATGTATGAAGAGAAAAAATTGTTATAAAAATGTCCTAAATATCCAATATTTGACTTTTTAGGTTCACTAGTAGATGATGAATCCTTGATTGGTGTTCTGCAAACAACTAAGCAAACAGCTGCTGAAGTAGCTGAAAAATTGTCTGTGGCAGCGGAAACTGAAGTGAAGATTAACACTGCTCAGGAGGAATATCGACCTGCTGCTACACGTGGAAGCATTCTTTATTTTCTTATTACAGAAATGACCATGGTCAATAATATGTATCAAACTTCACTGGCTCAGTTCTTGAAGTTATTTGATCAATCCATGACCAAGTAGGAAGACACAGATTTTTCTACTATTCAGATATTTGTCTTTCCAATGTTATCTGCTGTTATTAATATGCTTTCTTCGTACTTTGTTTTCATGATTCAGATCTAAGAAGTCTCCTTTACCTCAGAAAAGAACTTCAAATATTATTGAGTATCTTACCTTCGAAACTTATTCATATTCTGTTAGAGGCTTGTATGAAAACCACAAATTCCTCTTTATCCTCCTGCTGACATTAAAAATTGATCTTGAGAGAGGACATGTGAAAAACAGAGAGTTTCATGCGCTTATTAGAGGTAAGTTTAAAAAATTCTGCTATATGTAGAGCTGATTTCAACTTTTTAAACTTTTATACCATTTCAAAGTATGTTTGTTGGCTGCATGGTTTCTGCCATGCAATTCTGTGGAGCTGCCTCTGTCCTTATCCCTGCTGTGGTCCAGCAAAGTTAGGTTGGTTTCCCACCACAGTTCTACCTCCACCATTTACCCAGGCTGTGTTCTATCCTGAGATCAAGATGATAGTTCTGCTTCTCTCCATCAATTCGTTTCATAATTGTATATTTTTGTATTATATTTGTATATTGTAATATATTTTTATAACTTAGGTGACTTCTTGTTCCTTTGCTTCTCTGCGTTGATGGAGCTGAATAAATCTTCTTCTGTGTTGCCAGAACAATTTCACATACAGTTCAGGACATGCTACAGACTTCTATGAGTTTCAGCTTGAGCTTTCTCTGACTTTTACTGACCAGCTAACACTGACTTTTAGAGAACATAACATGTTTCTGTGGCCCAGCTGTCCAGGTCTGCCACCTCTGTACCCTCTGAATTGGAGCCTCTGCTGAAAAATGTGATCAGGATTACTTATGTAGAGGTCCATATTAACCCTGCTTGAATTCTACGGTGTTCAAATCAATCTTTTAAAGGTCTATGTCAAAGCAGTGAACCTAGATTTAAAGGTAATTTTCTGCCTTTAATGAATAAAATGGACAAGAAACAAGATATTCACATTTTGTTTTGCTTTCCAGTTTGTTCTAATGGTTTTATCCTTTGAGAATGGTATCCAGCTACTAACTTACCACTGATGTCAGGCAGGGTATGTTTGGAAATGCTTTCAAAATGAACTATTTGCTTTAGTAAAGCATTAGACAAGGAACAATATTTCTTGGCTCCTCAGCTCATGGATTCTTGCTTTGCCGGAGGAAAATATGTCTTGGGCATCTGAAGCAGAAAGCGGTCACTTACCCCTTTTTAAGTGATGAGAATCTGTAATAAAATACAGCAATACTTTTAGCAATTCCTGTCTAGAACATATAATTGCAGTTTTCTTCCTAGCTTTACCCCAGTTGATTTAATAGTGAGAAATTCTTCTGGTGTACAAAATGACACCAAAGTATCAATGCATTTTCTATAATTATTCACATGATATTAAATCAGACTGGGAAGTGGGCAGGTGCCTAGCCAAATTGTCCTGGACTCTTAAGTATCTTCTGCAATGAATGAATTGCTCAATTTTCCTCCTTGGATGAGCAGTTCTTGGTGCAAAATGAATGCCATGCTACCAAATCTCATTGGACAGCTGAAGAAGGGATTTATTTGAAAAATAAATCTCTCTTCCCATTCTTTCCATTTGTTTTCCAGGAAAGCTTTCATGGCTTATCATGATTCATATTATCAGGGGATGTCTCAGACTTTTTCATTGCAAGTAGCAATGCTTATTTCACTAGAACTCATTGTTCAGCTAGTCGCAGATTATAGACTCTAAATCATTCCTTTTGCTAAAGTACTTTTAATTTTGTTCTATTTGCTGTATTTTATTAAAGCCAAATAATAGACCTTTCCTGAATATTTTAATGCTATAGCTTGAAGGTAACCTTAAGTCAGCTAAACAGAGAAAGCAGGTCCCCAAATTGTAAGAAAATATCCTCCCATGATGGTGGCATGGAATTTTTATTAAACCTGTAGAAAGAAACAAAATCCAAAAGATATGAGAAAAAAAAAATCTAAGGAGTTCATTGACAGTTTTGTAGGTATCCTGACACTTAGGTAGGCTGTGTCCTTTACCAGTAGGAAATGGCAGACTGGCACAAGTGAAGAATATGATCTTCTCTAGAAGAAAATATATTTTACTAAGCTCCATAAATATTAGAAAGCATATTACAGAGGAATAACAAAACATCTTTGGCTTTGACTTAAATAAAAGCCAGAAATATTGTCAAGTATGCTATTTTGTGGATAATTAATGATTATGTCTTAAAATTATGAAAAGTTTTTTTTGCTAAAGTGATTCGCTCACAAAATTCAATAATTTGCAAAAATATCCCCATTGTCTTATTGTGTGAAATTTGCAAAAGATGTGATTCTGGAACAGCGTGTCGTTTTGTAATAATAATGCTAATAACAGATTACAGATTTGTGTAAACACTTTTTGTTATCCTCTCTTTGATTTCCATGATTTCAGTTTGCAGAAACTAAGAGGAAGTTCTGGGATCCATACATGGATCTCAGGCAGTTATTTCAAACTATATATTCTAATGTCAAATATGTAAGGGGATACCTGAAGGAAACTTTAACAGGTAGTTACAGGAAATGCAGGAAAATCAGTATTTACACCTCACATTTCATGAAGCAGCCATCTCTTTCTGTGAGGTTACTGAAGCTTGTTATCCCTGAAGTAAAGGGAAGGAGAAAAAGTACAACAGTAGGAAAATTTCATAATAAAAGCACATTAAGTAGCTTTACATTTTTGCATAACAAAGAATTTGATTTGCACATAGGAACTTCATGTTCATACAGAAGTGTTTTCATGAAAACATTCAAATCATATATTAACCATATCCAACCATATCCTGGGCATCAAAAGGAGTGTGACCAGCAGGTCAAGCGAAGTGATTCTGACATTGGAACAGTTCCCAGAGAAGCTGTGGATGCCCCATCCCTGAAAGAGTTCAAGGCCAGGTTGGATGAGGCTTTGGGCAACCTGGTCTAGTGGAGGGTGTCCCTGCCTGTGGCAGGGAGGTTGGGACTAGATGAGCTTTGAGTTCCCTTCCAACCCAAACCATGCTATGATTCTGTAACTAGTTCTGTTTCTTGGTTATATATGACTCTATATGTGAAGGAAAGCTTTACACAATTTCTTACAGATCCTGGAACTTTTCACATATGCCTATGAATGGCAAAATAAAAACTAATAAAGTAAAAGACTTTTCCAGGCATTGTATATTTATCTCATGAACATAACAAATGACTAACCATAAGAACTTAGCAGGATTTACCAAAAGATTAGGTATATATATTAAGAGCAAGAATACGAAGTATTACAATAAGAAACACGTTTACAGTTTTGTAATTTTCATTTTTTGCTGAATAACTCTGCCTCAAAAAATTAAGGTTTAAATATTTCCCCAAAGGAAAAACTTCCCTAGGATCTGTTTACTGCCCATTCATTTCATTGAAACTTTTATTTTCTTTTGATGTTAGTTGTTCCCATTCACATACTAATATCCGGATTGAGCAAGGTAATTCTTGTCTTTCTACTTAAGGATATTCAAGTAGCTAGGAAAATAGTTAGTCTTTCTGAATTACATGTTTATACTTTTAAAAGAAGCAGAGCTGCTGTTTCCTGAAAATCATCACTGATGCTATAAATAAAATTCTTGCATTGTGGAAGCCTGCAGGAAAACATCTCAAAGAATCAAATCTTTCCCTGTATAAGTGTATCATGTAAACAGAACAGACTTCCAAAATTCAGAAAGAATTTGTTGCATTATAGCATTTACAACACCATAAACTCTTTCCTATAACATGTCAGAACTTTAAAGTAATTCTTAGTTCTTTAGTTGCATCAAGCATACTACACACAATGTTTTCCCAATAATTTCTTATTTTAAGTGCTTTATTTAAGAAATTAGTACTCTAATCTCCTTTTCAGTCCAATGATAAGTTTGTCTTCTGTTCTTTTCCTTCTTGCTTTTATGGTTAATTTTCTCTATGTTCCATTCATGGAGAATTTGAGGATGAGATGAGTGCAGAATAAGAAAAAAGATATCTGTGTTAAAACCTCTTGACAATCTATGGAATAATTAGGCACAGTTTGTAAAAGTATTAATATGTTAATTGAAAAGGATCTGCATACATACTTATATGGTACTTAGGGACATGGTTTAGTGGGTAATAGGTGGTGGGGAGACAGTTGGACTGGATGATCCTTGAGGTCTCTTCCAACCTTAATAATTCTGTGATTCTATGATTCTGTGTTTGTTGGTTTTGGTAAGCATGCATATATAACCTGGAAGTATTGAAATAATTATAGCTCACATATACAGACTATGTATACACACACATACATGCTCACATACATATAGGTGCTTAAAAATATTCTAAGGTGATTTTTTAGTTTTTGTAACAGGTTGGTGAAACTTGTACTGGTGACCTAAATGAATAAATTATCTTGGTTCTGGAGATCACTGGAACAACACCCTCTAGTTTTCCAAAGAAGTGATGTTAATTAATTTCTGGAGGACTGGGGAGGAGACAGCTACAAAAAGAAGAAAATTATGATTAAAAGTTAATCTGTTTAAAATTGGATTGCAGTCTTATCCCAGAGGTGTTCCTTTGTATTTCCTCTTCAACTGCGTACCAGAGGACGTGAAACACATGTATTATCTGCTGGCTATCTGGGCTTATACATGCTATTTAAAATGATTTGTGCTTGTTAGACTGGTCTACGGTTGATCGATTCCACCAGTTCAGAGTTTGTTTCTTGTTCTGTTTGGGTTTTTTTTTTCCAATGATCCCAGGAGATTAGTTTGCTAATGTGTAACATTCTTTAGATATTACAACTATGCATTTCATTAGCGAAGAGGTAGAAGTTTGCAGTTGAGAAAACTGAGGTAGAAGTTTGCAGTTGACTTTCTTTTCATTTTCTTTTCAATTTCTTTCCTTTCTAGAAATAGTGGGATAAAGTATAGAATGTCCAAGGGAAGGTCTTTGTAGGAATATTTTTATCTTTCATATAAATACAAAATTATCTTTATTGTATTATCAGTACAGATGAAAAGAAAAAGAGATTATTAAAGAATTTCCCATACTTCCAATATAATCAGTATAATTGTATGAATTTATAACGACAAACTATATGGAGCACATGATCCAAGATGAGAGGCTGAGAGAACTAAGTTTGTTCAGCTTATCAAACAGAAGGCTTAGGGGAGACCCAATAGTAACCTTCCTACACCTATGAGAAGGCCATTAAGAAGACAGAACCTGGCTCTTCAGTGGTGCACAGTAGGAAGATGAGAGACAACAGAAATAGACTAAAAAAAAAAAAGGTAGTTCAGCGTGGGTGTAAGGGGAATTTTTACATTATGCGGACAGACAAACATTAGAACACATCGTCTAGAAAGGTTTTACAGTCTCTGTCCTTGGAGGTTTTCAAGACCAGACAGAATAAAGAACTGATTTTATCTCATAGGTGACCCTGCTTTGAACAGGTTGGACTAGAGACCTCCTGAGGTTCCTTCCAGATTAAATTACCCTATGATCTTGTGAAATAAATGCTAAGTACACAAAAGTGCAATTAGTACCGCAGAGAAAATTACATGGGCCAGAAAACATGCTTTAAAAAGAAATGTCAAATATATCTTTACCCCTGGAATGTCATATTTATTTCATCAGAATGTTTCTATATACAGGAGGTGCAGCATTGGATCTACAGGCTTGCCCACCCAAACCTTTCCGCTGGATTCTTGACATGATGTGGCTAAACCTAGTGGAACTGAGCAAACTTCCACAGTTCGCAGAAATTTTGAATCAGGTGATATATCTACTAATTATCTTTTTAATGCTAATAACCAGTTTTGCAACCATAATTGTGCTCCCATATTTTACATTTAGAATGCACAAGAGAGGTATTTAAAAAGGCTCAGAAAGTCAATCTGTGAGTGTCAGGGTTTAAGTTACAATATTTTATGTCTTGAGTCTGATAGATTTTTACAAGTAAAGTTTTTGCTCTTTGTTTTTAAATATTAATTTCCATTCCAAGGTTAACATGTTATTCAGATATGAGCTAGCTGTAAAAATACCATTAATTATATTAAGATATACATGAACTTATATGCACATAAGCTTGTGACATGTTTATCAATTATTTTCTTTACGTTGTTATTTTTTTCTTTTTTTTTTTTAGTGTAGTTAAAACACACTCCAAGGATTTATCTTTCTGTACGTCCTAAGCACTTCTTATTAATCAGGCTGATAGCCAGGACACGAAGTTCTTACTGTTACGTTGGTCAGCCAAGTCCATTCTGTAATGGCATTTACTGCCCTGAAGGGTAGCAGAGATTTTATCCAAATGGTGTATCTGGAAGTGGTCATGGTGGTTT
Organism: Psophia crepitans; assembly: GCA_013399095.1. Taxonomy (NCBI): domain Eukaryota; kingdom Metazoa; phylum Chordata; class Aves; order Gruiformes; family Psophiidae; genus Psophia; species Psophia crepitans. Next base: position 800,646 of record VWZZ01005916.1, on the reverse strand, counting down.
CCCAACTCTATTGCAAGGCAGGATCTGGGTACATACCAGCCCATTTCCTCTAGGTTTTGGTTTCTGGAGGTATCAAAACAGGATATTGAGTTAGGATAACGTTGAAGAAATTCTAGTTAGGCCAGCTCTGGTTTGTTAGGGCACCAGAACCCGAGATGCATGCCACTGCACACTTGGTAACATTATTTAAATTTAGCCATGGGGTTATGAATTATGTATTTTCCTTTCAATTTGTAGATTGTAATGATTCTGTTATAGGACTTTTCTAGAATTGGTGCAAACAAAATTTTAGACTTCAAAGTACTTAGGTGACCATGTTACCCCAAAAGGCTTCTTTTTTAACTAATCTTTTAGAACTAACTTAAAATTGCTGTACATTTACAAGTTGAAAAGCGACAGGTGATTTTAGGAATAGATAGAGAATCTGGGAGGGTGCCAACTAGGGTATTAATAAAAAAATGCAAATGCGAAATAACATCTTTCTAATACTTATTTGCATCCATTAGATGTGCTGTTCTATTTGGCTCATCATATTAACTTGAGAATAGTATGCCTGGTTCTCAAGAGGTTGCCTGTGATTTTCCTTTTTTTCTTACCATTTACAAATTTTTTTCTTCTCTAAAAATTAAGTCCTCCAGTTGCAGATGCCTAACGTAATGTAATGAAAAAATATTCCTCTTTAAACATCTAGATGACCCTGTTCCTTTTCACACTGTTACTGCTTGCAGCTATGATTGAGTGAGAGATGGTGAAAAGAAATATATAATGAAAGCTTAATGATTTTACTGAGTCACCTAAAGTCCCTTTAGCTCAGTAACCTCTCTCTGGCTGTGGACTAGCTTTGAGAAGGTACCTCTTCTGCATACTTTCCTAGCATCTGCTCAGGTTGGTGTCAGATAATGTAGAGTTGCGCTATTTGCTTATAAAGTTTGACCTTTTTTTTCTCAGGCTTGGATTGTAGTTCAAAAAGGGACCTTTGGTGTTTATGAATCTCTCTGAATTTCATTATAGGAAATCTGTGGTTGGAAGAGGACCCTGTATGTTTGTTTCTCACTCCTCTCATGGTCCATTCTTGGTGTAGATTATTGTGAAACTCCTTCTATTTGAAACCAAGTCAAGTGGACAGAGCTCCTTGGTTTATCATAGGCATATAGAGCTGTATTTCAGAACAGATCTGTGTGTGCTGCCTTCTTTTTCCAGTGCTCTGAGAATATTTTGTTAGCTGACTCTTCTCAGTCACTGCATTAAAGACTCAACTGCCTAGCACTTTTCACTATGTTCTGTCCACCAGTATCCCTTGTCCTGTTAGGTCATGGGCCCTAAGAGGTGCCTAAATAATGATGATATTTGCGGTCAGATTTATTCTTTTTCAAGTTAAAGCTTACTAGAGTCTGTTATTTTTAATTTGTGACTCTTTTTGCTGGCTGGACTGTACTGGGACAGATTTTTCTGTTCCTCTTGGTACTTTGTGATCAGAAGGAATAAATTAATCACAGTATGTTTCTCTTATACTACAGAATCCTTCTGCTAATTGTTGATTTTTCCTAAGTAGCTGCATTTGTCTGGGAGGGGAATCCATGGGTAACTGATTACCTTAAGAGCCTGCATCTTAGTACTAAAATTTCTATTTGCAACAGCTTAATAACTATTCACATGATGTATGTGTCTTAAATGCTATAGACTCTTTATGTTACTTGTTATATATTCTAATACAATAATAGACTCTCATTAAAATCTATATTTACAAAGGGATTTTGCTACAACTGAAATATATTTTTATGTACATTAATCTAATAAATTTAGATAGTCCGTAATGAAAAGAGATGGAAAAGTTGGTTTGATACAGATGCTCCGGAAGAAGAAATTATACCTGATGGATATAATGATTCACTTGATACCTTTCGCAGGCTTTTACTCGTCAGGTAAGCATCTTCAGAAAACTGGGAAATGCATACATGGCTGTATCATGTGTCACAGTCTATTGGCATGCTATTATAACAATAATGTAATTTTTATTAATTTTTGGGTAACGTGAAATATTATTCAATTCATTCGCTTGGGAGTTACCCTCTGAAGAGTCTAAAAAAGTTCTAGAAAATATTTCTTTATAGCTTCGCTTTTACGTCATGAAAAATGGAAACTGGACACCAGGCTTCTTAGTGATAGAAAAAAAAAGAAGCCAAAAAGTAGAATAATTCAGATAGTTATCAAATATTACTTTTCCATTTCTTTAAAAATGAAATATTTTTAATAACTTTAAAGAAGTATTTAAAAAAAACAAAGGAGATTTGTGGAAGTGCAAAATATGTATTCAAAAGCCCTATGTGAAAAGTGTGGTATAAATTATTTTATTGCATCAGCTAAGATCTTTGCAGCAGGACTTGGGATAGAACAGAGCTCCCCAAAGCGGCATTCAGCTGTTTTATGTATGAGGTCATATCTTCCTACTTTCCAAGTGCTACAACGAATAAACTAGAGACACTACAAAAAAAACAACAACGTGAATTACTAGACAATGATTTCTCTTCGGAGCATATTCAACCCATGCAGTAAAAATATGCCAGAATCTGATGGGAGGAGTACCAAGATGATTAGGGGGCTGGAGCATCTCTCGTATGAAGAAAGCCTGAGAGACCTGGGTCTGTTCAGCCTGGAGAAGAGAAAACTGAGAAGGAATCTCATTAATACTTATAAATGTCTAAAGGGTGGATGTCTAGAGGAAGGGGCCAGACTCTTCTCAGTGGTGCCCAGCGACAGGACAAGGGGCAATGGGTGTAAACTGGAACACAGGAAGTCCCATCTCAATAGGAGGATGGAACTTTTTTTACACTGAGGGTGACAGAGCTGGCACAGGCTGCCCAGAGAGGCTGTGGAGTCTCCTTCTCTGGAGATATTCAAAACCCACCTGGATGCAATCCTGTGCTACATGCTCTAGGTGATCCTGCTCTAGCAGGAGGGTTGGACTAGATGATCTCTAGAGGTTGCTTCCAACCTGTACCAATCTGTGACGCTGTGACTATGTATTGTTTTATACTATACACTCTGAGGCAGGAGGGGGGGGCATCCAAGTTCTAAGCCTTTAAATAATAATTGTAGCTTTGCAAAATCGTATATTTTATCCAAAAGTAGTTTTTTGAGGGTGGTTTTTTTCCCATGGGAAAAATACTCAACCCCAAAACAAATACAATCCAGTGCAAAAAACTTGTGTCTATACTAACAGACCCAGTGAAACATCAGCAAAAGCAATCTTCCATTTCCCTACTTGAGTATTCAGATACGAAAGCTCTGTTTATCAGGTTGGGACATTTTTCATTGTAAAGATAGCCAGAACAGAAAATTCCAGTGCAAAAAGTTTGCTTAAGGCAAAACTGTAAGCAACTGAAAAGTATTGCGCAGTTGTAAGGAAAGACTTCTAGCACTGTCTACTATTGTACCTGTAGAGAAAAACCTACAAACATATACATGAATGTGTGTATATATACATGTATGCATATTATGAAGTGAAAAATCTATTTTATAAAAATAGAATTTCTATCTGGTCTTTCAACAAGAAGAGGCATTAAATTTGTATCTTTGTATGTATTTTTATTGCTAGGTCTTGGTGTCCAGACCGAACTCTTTCCCAAGCCAGGAAATACATTGCAAATTCCTTGGATGAGAAATATACAGAACCAGTCATTTTGAATTTAGAAAAAACTTGGGAGGAAAGTGATACACGAACACCTCTCATCTGTTTCTTGTCCATGGGATCTGACCCAACTATTCAGATTGATTCCTTGGCTAGGAAGCTTAAATTAGGTATGAAGTAATTATTGTCATGTGTTAAGATATAAAAAGGTTATGCAAGTAATTTCAGGGACTATTTTTTTTCTCTGGAAAGTATTTCTTAAATTCTGTTGCACTATTGATTATTCCTGAATGGTCATCTTGGAGAAAAAATATTTTTTTAAATAAAAGATGGGATGCTGAGGATCACTCTGTATGCAGTTGAACAGTAATGTTTTCAAGTTTGTTTTTTTCTATAAATTGTTATCATCCTTTTCAGGGATGTGTAGTGTTTTTTTTTAATTCCTAACTATAAGAAAATATTAATTTATTTTTTTTTTTACTCTGGCGTGGTGACAATACTGTCGTCTTTTTTAACTCTTAACTGCAGGTTACGTAAGAATCAGCAATCTACTTTCAAGATTACTTTGTAGCAAAAGATGCCCACAAGATCTACATTTGTATATTCTAAACTTTATTTTCCATTATACAGAAATTTTGAGAAATTGTACATACAAACTGGGTTGGATGTAGATACATATATTCATTACATTAATCACATTAATGTGTTCACAAATGCATCTTTACAATTATGCATTGTGCTCATGTATATGCCTTTATTACCTACACTTGAAGAAAAATTGGGGTTCATATTTCAAATACTGTGGCTTACATCATTAAAATTCAGCACAAATTCCCACTGACAACAACAAAGGTAGTTACAGTCTTTCACTTCTACAAATACTGTAAATATTGTGGATGCATATTTTAATGTTATTTTTCAAAATTTCAATGTTTAGAAAATTTATACAGAGTGTAATATGGTGAAGAGATTATACCTTCATAAGTATATATTTTTATATAAAAATGTACTCCATTGTGCTGTATTTATATCACTGGGGGTTTTTGGACTGAATTTGAATTCTTACTTTTTCTGAGGAATGTAATTTAATCATGTACTGTCAAATGTCTTGTAGAATGTAGGACCATCTCTATGGGTCAAGGACAAGAAGTTCATGCGCGCAAATTCATACAGATGTCAATGCAACAGGTGGGGGAAAAAAGCCTGCAGTATAAGTTCATTGTCTGGTTTAGCATTCTTTTACACCTCTTTTGCATGCAATCTTGATTATTTTACATTTTCACCTTATTATCAGGAATATCTCAGGGTAAAAAAAAGTCCACTTGAGTGTCTGAACCTAAAAACATTTCACTGTGGGGAATGCATGTGCCAGTGGAGTACAAGTCAATACGTCTGCCAGCAGTAATATTAAGCAGATTTTGAAAGGTAGCACATTACCTTCCTATCACATTGCTGTTGTCCAGTGGTAAAAGGACATTGCATCCTACTTCTATCCTGAAGGACTTGCAGATCCCACCTCTTTACTGGAATTCTTTTTTAATATTTTTTCCCCTCCCCTATGAGAGCCATCTAGAAGTTGCATGGTTTCTACTAGATAAAATTATGAGTGCACACATAGCTTAAATTTATAGATAGAATCATAGAATTATAGAATATCACTAGTTGGAAGGGATTCATAAGGATCAAGTTCAACTCCTGGCTCCACACCGGACCAGCCCAATCAGAGCAGATGACTGAGAGTGTTGTCCAGATGCATCTTGAGACGTTTCTTGAACTCAGCCAAGCTCGGTGCTATGACCACTTCTCTGGGGAGCCTGTTCCATCGTCTGACTACCCTCTCTGTGAAGAACCTTTTCCTGATATCTAACCTAACCCTCCTCTGATGCAGCTTCATGCTGTTTCCTTGGGTTCTGTCGCTGGTCACCAGAAAGAGGAGATTAGCACCCGCCCCTTGACTCCCCCTCGTGAGGACGCCATAGGCCACAGTGAGGTCACCCCTCAGCCTTCTCTTCTCTAGACTGGGGACCTCAAGGGACCTCAGCCTCTCTTCATATGTCTTCCCCTCTAGACCCTTCACCATCTTAGTTGCCCTCCTTTGGACACTCTCCAATAGCTTCATGTCTTTCTTGTACTGCGGCACCCAAAACTGCACACAGTACTCAAGGTCAGGCTGCACCAGCGCAGTGTAGAGTAGGACAATCACCTCCCTAGACCTGCTGGCAATGCCGTGCTTGATGCATCCCAGGATATGGTTGGCCTTCCTGGCTGCCTGGGCACACTGTTGACTGGTCTTCATTCTTGGTGTCAACCAAGAACCCCAGATCCCTTTTAGTGTGGCTGCTCTCCAGTGCGTCATTCCCCAGTCTTTATGTACAGCCAGGGTTGCCTCTACCCAGGTGCAGAATCTGACACTTGCTCTTGTAGATACAAAAGGATGTGCTGGCTCTTAATACTGCCTCACATTTTGTTCACATCTGTGCTAGTGAGAGGGCCTCTTGCTCACCAGCATTTACTTTTGGTTCTTCATTTCTTTAATTTCCAATCATTTTGACTTTGAGTCCCAGGATGTCTAAGAATTTCCAAACAATATTTAAGCATTTTTCTCTCAAATATTTTAGTATATTTTGTTACAGCAGATGATATTCTCAAACAGTAAAAACATGAGAAATCTAAGCAGCATCTCCAGAAAGATGGTAACTGACACCTCAAATACAATATAGAAGGTAAGCACAGTCTGGTCAGCTGGACGCTTCAAAGAGTTGCAGGCAGTGCAAATGAAGACAGATAGCCAGAGTTGCCTGTAAACTCCAAATCTCAGGAATTAGTCTTATTCCAGTATTATGAAGGACTAGAGTGTATCTACTAACAGAGTAGAAGGCTGCAAGAACTGTATTGGTAAATGAAACATAATTTTCATCTGACCATAACTGACAGTTAGTCCTTACTAAACAAGGACTTATAGCACTGCTTTTAATGTTCACCTACAGAAACCTGAACTGACCTCTGTTCAGTAAAAGGTTTGTATGGTACCATATTACCTATTTGTTAATCCATGTATGCTTTCATACCTAATCATCAAAATTAGATAAAAAGTCAGAAGGATTCAGGATGAGATTTAAAACTTAACTCCCCACAGTTTATGGCATCTGTTAGATTCCCTGTGTCTCTGTCCTCACACATGAGAGTTCTGGAAGGACAAATGGTGAAAATGAGATCACAACACAGAACGCTGCAAGAACAGATGTGCTTTTGAGACTGTTGCAGATTCATTGTCAAGGTTATTTGAGATTTCCATCTGAACTAAAAATTTATTACTTTATTCTCCAATGGTTAATCACAATGAGACAAGCAAATGTTTTTCTTCTGCAAAGTCATCTCTTATCAATCTGATAGACTGGAGTGCTTCAGAGCCTTTCCAGGTGTTCCTGGGTTTCATACAGAAAAAAGAAAATGTCAGGCAGTATCACTTCAGGGCATTCCAATTGTATTGCTTGCTATCTGTGAGGTATCTTCATCCGAGGCAAAAATAAAAAAATTCTTTTGCCAGATGATATTTAATCATTTGACCATAGTGCAGTCTGCTTCATTTGTGTTTATTACTGACAAATACAATATTTGTATATGGTCTTTACTGTACATTTGCTAGACATTGCTGTATAATCCAAGGTTCTGTAGCTAGTGCAGCCTTGGTTGTGGAAGTTCTCTGTATTGTATCCCAGTAACTTCTCAAGCCCTACCAAATGTTGTGACAGTGGTACTGGAATATAGATGTACACCACTCAGGGAAAAAAAGAAAAAAAAATTCTTCATAGCAGATGGCATTTTTATGATGTGCAAATACACGCATACATCTCTCATACTTCCTTATGTTCATATGTCTGGAATGGTCATCGTGAACTCCCGGTTCATTGGAATGGTGAATGCCTGCTTTTCCTTGCCCTTAGTTAAAACCGCAAGGGTACTCAATACAGCAGTCCAGTCGAGCTACTAGTAACAATTTCTGAACTAAATGCCTTGATGGTGTACACATTTTACAGAGGGAAGGATATGTGAACATCACGTTTGCAAGAATAAAACAGAATTAGTTGGATATGAAGGCAAATATCTGTGTATTTTCCTACCTCTGGCCAAGAGTATATAATATGATTAAAACTGCTGTGCTGTGTTACAGGTATATAATTTTAAACAACTGAGCCTGATTAATTTTGAAATGTGGAAAACTAATTAAAGGTCTTTCTCAAAAAAGAAAGAAAAAAAAACCCACCTTCATTTAATCTTTCTTTTTTTAATATCCATCAGTTGACTATAAATATTTCAATTCTATTTTGTCACCAAATATTATTTATTTCTTTTAAAATGAACTAAAACAAAATTGCCAAAATAAAATTACAAGCTGTAATGAAATCCACACATCACTGTTTAGAACTGATTAAATAATGCCTCATTTTAACATCGGGCTTCTGATTCATCAGCCTTCTAAAGTGTTGCTACACAAGATGATTGAATTTAAATTCATAAGCAGAATTCCAGAGAGATAATAAGCAAAGTACAGCTTTCATGCAACTTGAGAGCTGAATAAGATCAAAATTAATACGTGGAGGTTGAATTTCATACATATGCATTTATTGCAGATAAACTAATTGCAGTTGAAAAATTGTAGAGTCTTGTTACCGCTTCTTTATACTTCCTGTAGATTTATGTTATTTACAAATAGGTTTAAAAAAATGCGTTCCTTAGATTTCAGCTGTTATTTTTCAACTCTCAATCTTTTGGAACTGATGACAAGATTGGTTATCACTGGTGTTTTGCTGGGAGAGGACAAGAATTACTTCTTTATGCCACTAGGTAGCACTGATACTTTACTTAGAATATTGGCACTGGTTATGTTATCTTAATTCTGAACAACAGTGTGTGGAAATAACTTTTGCACTAACTTTTTCTATGTACTTTAACTCTTCCAATACAAAATCAAACAATAACACATATTCAGGAACAGACCAAAAGTAAAAAAATAAAAATTAAACCCCCTCTAAAAAGAAAAACCCCACCAAACAAAAAAAAAAACAAAAACCCTAATACTAATAATTAAAAAAATTTAAAAAAAAACACAAGCAAAAAACCAAATGGGAAGACCAAATTTGGTTCTGATATAGACAGATTTAGCACTATGAATAACTTGTTCTAAATTTTATATGGTAATAGCTAATATTCTTATTTAGGGAGGCTGGGTGTTACTGCAGAATTGTCATCTTGGACTGGATTTTATGGATGAACTACTGGAGACACTTCTTACTGCTGAGATACAGGATGAGACATTTCGAGTTTGGATAACTACTGAACCACATCCTAAATTCCCAATTACACTGCTACAGGTTTGTTCAAATGTTTAGTTCAGCTACCTTGTGCCATCAAAATTATTCAGATTAAGTGTGTAAATGGAAATTAAATAAATGGGGGTGGGTGGGGTGGGGAGACACACATGGATGGATGACAAAACCCAAGAAAAATGAACTTACCTTACAATGCAAATATCACTTTAAACAGGAATGTTACTTACCAGTAACTGGAAGGTCTTGAAGATGTATGTATGTGTGAATTCACACTAATTTTGTGCACTTGAATCAAAATTATCAGACTTGACTTGTATCCCTTTTTGCCAAACCAGATGCATCTGTGAACAGAGTAATGCCCACAACTGCTCTTAGACCCTACTAGATTTCCCTGTCTGAAATAAAGGATAAAGTGGATAGAACACACATGGACAGCACATCTACCAGGAAGTTACCTGTTTTTCATTGGATAAACTATAAATGGTTGTTCTGTAGATCTCAAGGAGACATTTTTCATCAGTGCCAGGAAAATTGACTAAACTCTTACAAAGTGCATTAGGTCACTTATGACGGTTCCTAGCACTCTCGCAGCAGGTTGTAACACAAGTTAATATCTTGTGTAGCAGCTGTGTGTTGACATTTCTGTGTTCATAGACCCCTTTTCTCTTAAAAGCAGTGGGAGTCTCCTTAGGGGTTTTCATTCTCTCTAAAGAAAAATAGATAACATGCCTGATATCTAGGATGTGAAGAAGAGGAAAGGTGCCTTTCTTGAATGAATCTAGGAGACAACCTTCAGTAAGAAACACATGTCACCATGGAACAAGACTGTATAGAAAGTTAGCTGTATAGACCTACATTCTCTTTAATTCTCTCAACAGAAAATGAATTAATTCTGCAACTTCAATAGGTTTATGAATAGTGGGGTCTATAAACACACAGTTTGCTAAAATGAGAATAGAAAACTGAGAGGATCGCTATGTGAACCTTCGCTGGACTTATTTCAAATGTTCCACATGTGATTTGCCAGTCTATAGTGTCACGTTACTTGTTAAAATATTAACATATTCAAGGACTCCAGAATATGAATAACTGACAAACCAAAGATCAGCTCTTTCTCATAAGAGAGAATATTTTGGGGGTTTTATACAGATCATTCATCAACGACTGTACAAGATATCATTTGGAATGTGGAAAGACTGGTTAGAAAGTCCCATTCAGTCCAATATTCTAGTGTGTTCATGTGCAGATAGGTCCTTGCAGAAGGCTGGGTTTCACCTCTGAGACAGCTTGTGCCTGGGCTCTGCAGCCCAGAAATATGTTTCTGAGACTGAAGTTGAAAAGTCATTCCTTAAAAATAATTGAAGTTCTTTACCACAAATATGGAGATAGTAAAACTGCCAGGTGAAGTGCATATTCATTAGTGTCTTCCATTAAGTGTATCTCAGAAGTAGAAACAGTTCAGAGCCATGCTTGCATTCAGCCTATGGGCAGCTTGGCCTTTACTATCCTTTCAATGCGTGCTGTCAAAGCCAGCCAGACAAGTATTTACTGTTGGAGCAGAAAAATACTTTTTTATGTCGGTTCCTCCAGTGTTTCCAGTCTCATGGAATACAGATTCTGGTAAGGCCAGTCTGTGTCTGAACTAAGAGGTTCAGATGTGCCCATGAACATTACCCAGCACTGGAATGCAATAGTGCATAGGGGTAATTAGTTACAGCATTCTCTGGCGTGAAACCCTGTGCTAACTAGCACTCTTTCAAATAATTTGCAGGCATGGTTTGACAGTTAAAATTTTGTAGAAACTATTCCCATTAGGCAGTTCATATGAAACTAAGGGGCTGTATTCTCAGGAGCCGTGGCAGTTTCCTACCACAAATTCAAATTCCATGGCTGCTGACTGGAGTGCCCAGGGGCATTCTCAGGTGAATCTAATCTATTGCTGCAGACACAGCCACAGAGTCTAGAGTAGCCACTGTGAATGCCAAGATCTTGTGTGAGGTGAAGTTTCTTTGTATTTGTTGTGAAGTCCTAGGACCAGAAATACAACCAGGTTCTTGCCATCTACTCAGAATAGTTCTCTTCTGTTGCTCAGTCATTGAATTAGGGATAGAGAACCATGTGATGCCTTCTGAAAAGCATGGCAATTGCTTCCAGGTCGTTGATGAAAATGCTTAGATCCATGGATATGTTGGTCAGAACCATCACTGACACATAAACTGAGGGTCTGTGTTCAAAATCCTGAAGTAATTTAGATTAGAGTCTTGTGCCCTAATCTAATACATAGTCCTTTTATGTGGTTTATAGTAAAACTACATAACAACTTTGTATCTACAACGCTTCAACTACTTAAGTTTTATTTATAACTAATAGCTGTGATACTTTTGTATATTGCTGATTTTATTCAGTAAACAAATTCAATGCCTTTATCTTTTTTACATGACAGATTGCTATAAAGTTCACAAATGAACCTCCCCAAGGTGTACGTGCCAGTTTGAAAAGAACATTTTCTGGAATTAATCAGGATCTGTTAGACGTTAGCAATATGCCTATGTGGAAACCTTTGCTTTATGCTGTCGCTTTCCTGCATTCTACCGTTCAGGTATTTCTTACAAGGTTTGCAAATAGTGGTATAATATATGGACTCACTGTAACAGAGCTTCCGGATAATAGACATTCTGATACTTATTGTAGAAACCTGTTTCAGGGCTGAAGCTTTAATTGCTATAATCTGTATTTCAAGGTTGTTTATTCTTTTAATTGTTTTGTATTTTTTACACAATTTTCATACTGTAAGCATTTAGAATGAGGATATTTCTCACCTAATTTTAGTTGTCCAAAAGTTAATTATTGAGTGTAAGGGGAAAAGCTCTCTCTGTAGTCAACAGCAATTGATAAGCACCTTGAAAAAGAAAATAATCTTATCAGTCTTGGCTGTCTTTCTATAGTTTTCTGGATATATATCACTCTTTCCACTGATTTTAAAGGTAATACAGATGCCTAGCTTAGAGTAGCTGTCTACTTTCTGGATGGCTAAAATTAAATAAAATTCTATCACATAGCATCCTGTTTTTATCTTACTTTTTTCTGTGTCCATGTATTTTCCACATTAATTCTAATATCTATACTTTGTACTATAAAGATATGTAAGTTTTGAGATCACAATAAATACCAGCACTTTGAGCTCTCTGAATATATCTTCATTTCAGCAAAGGTCTCAAAATAGCTCTAAAACACTATTTAAACCTTAGGTTCTATTTGCTACATTTTCAGTGTAGCAAAGATGGTGAAAGAGAGAGACAATTTGTTGAGGTTCATACTCTAAGATACAGTATTCTGCATTATTTTCCTCCTCCTACCTTTCTGTAAACAGTGAGAAAGTTGTTCTGTGTACTGCCTCAGGATTATAGGGCTCTTGTGGACCTAGAAGACCTAAGCTTATTTAACCATCAGTACTTTTAAAAAATATTACAGCTATTCATCTGTTCAGAAAATTTATTTATGGATTGCCAATCAGCAAGCAATATATACGTTGCCCTGCCTTTAAACTGACCAATTCCTAATATCCTTTGGTGACAAGATTGCTGTGATAAATATAGCTTAAGTAGTAATTCAGAGAATTTGGCAGAAAATCGTTATATCTTTCTGCAGGGTATCATTTGTTAATGCTGTCTCATCAGCATATAAACAATACCTGATTTTGAAAAAAATAAAAGGTTGGGGTTTTTTTCCAGTTCTAATTCTTTTTAAATACTGTAGCTAAGGTACCTAAATTTTAGTTAACTAGATGTCAAAGCCTGCCAGTCATTGTTGAACTGGTAATTTAAACTCTAATAAATATATTATCACGTGGGTTATAATAGAATGTCATTATTATGCTGGGTTTTTGTTTAATAAATGACAGCACTATTCAGCTATTTAATTCTTAAACAACTTGGATTAATCCTATGATCTGAAAAAAGTCATTGAGTGATGTAACAGGTGGTTAAAATAAATCTAATAGCATTGGATATTTAAATTTTTTGGGCTGCAGATTATATTCTCTTACTTTTATAGTCAATTATTTTTCTCTTCCTGCAAGTGTTATAATTTTATTCTCAAATATGTGTGCAATAATAAATTTAAATAATATAGTGGTGGCAGACTTAAAATAGTGAACTTTGAACAACGTATACTACAACAATATAGTGAAACAGACAAAAGGGGTAACTTAGAAGCCTCAGGATAAATGAACATTACTACACGAGCTTGAAAAATTGAAGCTATCCTTAGTAGATCATGTATGTAGAAAAAAATGAAAAACTGTAGAACTCTGACCTGTTGAGTGTGCTGAAAATGCAGAGATTCGATATTTCTTTAAATTAATTACCTAGTATAAAAATTTGATCATCCACACAGACATGAGACATTTCAAACCTGTGACTGATGCATTGATTAGTAAAGGTAGCAATAAATGATTCTGTTTGTTTATTTTTTTTCTATAAATATTTATCCCTCATGGTGTAACTTAATAAACTGTTTTTTTACTGATATGTGTGAGGCACACAGTTGTTTGCTAGGCTAGCGTTCTTCTTCAGTTCAGTTCTTTACTCCACTATTATTGTTGTTGTTGTTGTTGTTATTATTCTTTAGTAACAAAAAAAAAAAATTATATGTTGTTTCATAAATGTATCTGGTTTTAATTTTATTCCTAAGGAACGACGCAAGTTTGGACCTTTGGGTTGGAATATACCCTATGAATTTAATTCAGCAGACTTCACAGCCAGTGTTCAGTTCATACAAAATCACCTAGATGAATGTGACATCAAGAAGGTGAATGCTAAAATTTGCATACAGTATATTTAATTGCTTTATACAGCATCTGTAATAGTTTTTTTCTTCATTTTACTATTTATAATAGTTTATTCATAGCTATTCTTTCAGTGCAGTGTCTAACGATCAAAGTTTCAGATTTTCTGTAAAACAATCAAGCTCAAATATTTTGTATGCTATCATCCATGTAAAAATATCTAATAGTTAAGAACTTCAGAGTTTGATCTTGTTTTTTCTACTATCATATCTAAAATATTAACAGCTCTACACGATATCGGTTTTGGTAAGGAAGCTAAAATATTTACAGAGTTTGACAGAGCTAATCAAACTTCTCTATGAAAGCCATTTGGTCTTCTACTATTTGTCAGGGAATAATGTAATAGAATAGCCATTCCTTGCAAATCAGCACTTTGTCAATAGAGAAAGACGAGAAACTGGTGGAAGGGGGGAAAAAAAAGGGAAAAAAGAGAAGAGAGGCAGTAGCAGCTGAGATCAGTTTCAGGTCACACAAGAAATAATGAGATATATTTCTAATAGCAGGATCAAACCCAACTCTACTACAAAGTTACGGAGCTGAGCTCAGAAAATAGAAATAAATTTGAGGTGTTTTTGTTGTAACAATGACCTTTTCAGCTTACATTTCAGAGCCTTATGAGCTTCAGATGATATCAAAACTGCAGGCTTTTCTTACATGTTATAACTACAGTCTTTTATTTACGTGCATCCAGGGCATATCATGGAACACAGTACGCTACATGATTGGAGAGGTACAATATGGAGGCCGAGTCACAGATGACTTTGATAAGCGTCTTCTTAACTGCTTTGCAAGGGTGAGAGATCTTGAAAACCCAGTTATTTGTCATTTTTATTGGAGATGCAATACAGAAATCAGAAGATCCTCTTTCTGAATATGTGCACTTCTTTACTGGTTTATAAGACTCTTTGGAGTAAAATGAATTTTTCATCATTCTTTGGCAGTGAGGCTCTTCCCCTTGCTTTCTCTTCAGTGAGTAGCAGAAACTTTAAAAAACTTAGCTGGGATTTAAACATAAAAGGCATAACTTCTAATGATTTACTTGCACATTCAAGTAAAATTAGATGTAGTAGCTAAAACAAGAACCCTAATTCTCCAATAATAAAAAATGAGATAAAACCCCCCTCTGACTAGCAAAGTAACTGTATTTTGTTTTTTTCCCTCTGGATTTTTCACAATCACAGGTATGGTTTAATGAAAAGATGTTTGACAGCACTTTCTGTTTTCACACTGGATATATAATTCCAGTGTGCAAAACTGTGGAACAGTATTTTGAATACATCCAGTCACTCCCTACCGTGGACAGCCCAAAGGTCTTTGGCCTCCATCCTAATGCTGATATTACGTAAGTAGATCTCAACATATTGAAAACTAAGGCCCTTTCTTTTAGTACTTGGAAACAAATCCC
Organism: Psophia crepitans; assembly: GCA_013399095.1. Lineage (NCBI taxonomy): Eukaryota > Metazoa > Chordata > Aves > Gruiformes > Psophiidae > Psophia > Psophia crepitans. The sequence goes on along the minus strand of VWZZ01005916.1, from coordinate 785,437 downwards.
TATGCAATGCTTAAGTAAAGTATATTTTTGTAGGAGATCTAAGATTCATGTGAATTTCACTAGTGAAATGGAACATTTGATATGTATGCACACGATTATGAATGCAGTATCTTCAGCTATGTTCATGTTTTTTATGTGCGTTCAAAGCAGCTGGAATTCTTATAGCTTACTCCTCATGGTTTTAGAATTTATTTTTTTAAAATTTGAAAGCATTATAAAACTTTTATATGAACATATGATACGAGGTTCTATACACCTCAACTAGAGAAAGTTTGTAATGTTTGTCTTCTCTTTCAAGAGTATAAATTTTTTTTTGTGCACACTCATTAAATGATTCTCTGGATTGTCATTTGGTTTACAGCACGCCTTCGGATGTAACTGCAATCTTTTGTTGCTGTCGGTTCTGCCATTCCCATTATTTAAAAGAGACTTTTCAACTTGACCAAGTACAAACTCCATTTAAAATTTTATCTTTGATTTACTTCATTTTTTAATTCCAAATAATGTGTGTAACAGCTTGGCTTTTATTTCCTTCTAATTTTATATGCCCTATGAAAGGATATGAATCATCATCATATTTTTTTCACTGCCGTGAATTATTGCGCTTTCATTATGTCCACATTCGTTGTTTCTTAACATGGCTTTTTGTATTTCTAAACAACACAAATGTTATTCAAATCCCCAGCTGCTGTAGAAACCTGATTTCTTCTAACACCTTTGGACAAAACAATAATTTCCTGCATTTTTTCAGTCTCAAATTTGAGAGGTTGGTGCCATATCAAAAGGCCAGTATTCTAAGCATGCTGTGAGAACAGCACGCAGTTTTACTGTCAACTCTGCCTAGCACCTACCATTGTGGATATACACCTCTTAAGAAAAGAATCGAAGAGTAGATTCTGTTTCAAGGTGTTCTCTGATACTTGCAAGACCTCCTTTCCAGAACTGATTAAAGAACCACAAAGATTTAAAAGAGAACTAAAAATCCTAAAGAGATACAAGCTTTAGATCCAGAATTAGACTTGTTAGTTAGGAGGGCTAATTCATAGGAGGAAACTTGAGACCAACAGTGTTGTGGGGACCTTTAGCGTCTAGGAAGAGCTCTTTCATTTCTCTTGTGTACTGAGTTTTTCTTCTGCTCAATACATCAGCATATTCCTGCTACTTTAGTAATTTTGCTGGACATTTTCTTTGTAAGAGTTTGAGGAAAATGTTCAACGGCTTCACGCTTTTTTCCATTTCTTATCGCAATCTGTTATAGGCAATTATGCACATGTACTGTCTGTCTGAATTTCATCTTTGACACTCAGACCAAATGGATTAGCAAACCATACAAAACCATAAAAAGTTGCATTCAAATTCTCCTTAAAATATCCTACCAAGTCATCTCAGAGCATGTCGAAGGCTAACTGCTAGAATTGGAACCCTGAGAGCCAGGACCTCTCCATGTTACTTTTACTGAGGACAAGAACCTTATCTGTCTTAAACCTCACTGGTTTAAGTGAGAGTCAGAACCAGTTCAGCCAAAAGCTCGATCCATTGGCTCCAACTGTAAGACTTTACTGAGTGTCCATACTTTTGTCCGCTTGGAATTAACATCTGAAGTCATTCTAAGTTGCTATGTGACTACAGGGTCTGCAAAGGCAACATGGTATGACAGGTACCTGAGCAGTCAAGGAATATTTTGACAATCTTCTGTCAAAAGTCCTTCTCTGATTGGTTGCATGCTGAAGCCTTAAATCAAACTGGATTTTTGTAAAGTTACTGCAAGCTGTTACTAGCTGAAGAGAGAGTAGAATCTCCCATCGTCCTTTGCGAATGTGAGGTTTTGAATACCACGTTGCAATAGATATTGCTGGGTTTTACAACAAGCTGAGTTAATCTTTCTGTCAAAACACATTTGTTCTTAATTTTAACTTGCAGTACAGAAAATTCCTGATGGCAGAGACTCCAGCTATCAAACCATGATAGGTTGTTGAATCCAAACACTGGAAGAAAATATCTGTAATAATACCTTCTGGAGCAAATCAAAATCCATGGAAAATTCCTTCTCTCTTTCTTCTTATGACACAATTTGCTTTGCGCTACTTCTTCAGGGAAAAATGATATAAGCAGGTATAAAGTGCTTTATCTTACATACTCCCTTTTAGGCAAAATTGGCACTGTAAATGAGATTCATGTAATGTTGCTTTACCTTCCTTTACAGTTACCCAAGACTTCCTTTACTGCAATACAGAAAAACAGATCCTTGTAAAGTGCAATTCCTCTGATCACAAAGCAGACATCTAAAATACATGAGCTGAATTATGCTTCTTTGCATTACCTATAAGGGCAATCTAGACAAACAGCTGTTTTGCAGATATCTACACTTAGATGCCTAAATGTATTCAGGGGCACCCCATCGTGTATATCTGATTTCTTTCCCAAGAACATGATATTTCCTCTACAAAATCTGTGCAATCTTTTTTCATTATTGTTTGCATCCATACTTCAACATTTTATTTGCAATGTAAAGGAAAATCGGGTTTTCCAAAGCCCAGAATAATTTAATTTCAGTATCTTATATTCCCTGTATCCCACTGTTACATGGATAAAATTTCTTGTTTCTATTTTCTCTTCACTTCCACGCTGGAATATTATTTTTAATTATGTACACACTGAGATGCATCTCTTTGTTGTTTCTTTGTTTACAATAAAAGTCGTCTTGTTGAAACAGCTATTGTTATTCATATTTACTTCTTTATACAATATTCAGATGATCATTTCTCCTCTCCAGAAGATTCCTAACTTGTATCATTGAAGAAAGAAATATTACTTAACTTTGATTCTGCTCCTTTGAGCTTATTTTTCAAAAACTGTTCTCTGCCTTTCCCCAAAGTTTGCATATTATTTTCTTTTTAAAATTGTTTCTGTTTTTGTTTAGATTCGAGGAAATAATTTAATTGATGTACTAATCATGGGACCTATTCTTTCCACATAGAAAAGTCTGACAGCAGTATTGGAAGAACAGTACTTGCAGCGTGAAGAGGAAGGTTCACATCTCTTTTACCACTAGTTGATAGATCAGCGAGACCCAGAATAAGGGTTACAACCACCAATATGTCATCTAAATTAGGAATGAAGCCATGAGTCCAAGAGAAATTTGATTTTATTCAACTTTTCTGTTCATATGTGATCTTCAATAAATCATTCTTTAAATGGGTCCATAAATGGAAAAAAGCTTGAGAGTTTTGCCAGACAAAATCCCTACCATTCCTACATTCAGAAGGAGAAATTATATCCTCTGAGAAGCAAACTGCCAGTAAAATTTCTTCCATTTTTCTGATTTACAGTCTTTATAATTGCATTCACAAACAGTTTGTGTTGACGTGCTGCAGTATCTAGCTTCTGTAGTCTTACTGTGTTATCTCCAAAGCTTAGATGCTTTAGGACTTCCTGTGTTCTCTCCTGTGGCACAGTCCTTGCATGACCGAGTAATAGAAGGAGATGGGTGTCACATGAAGGTCGAAAAGTAAAACTGACTTGCAAAATTATGCTTTGAGTCAATATAAATTTACGTTCTGCATCAGAACATGAATGCGTATGTTCCCCATGTAGCCGATTCCATAAGGTAAAAGTAGACAATGCCAGCACTGCAGTACCAACACATGCACTTATTCTTCCTTACTGCCTCTCATAGCTCTATGCCACTATAATTCTGCTTATGTTGAAGGACTGATGTGGACTACTATCTTTTACCTACAAATGTCACATGAATTTAATTCACTTTTTTTTTTATTGACTCAGAACATAAATTTACATTAGTACTGCCCATGCTGTACTATGGAATAGAAGGTTTTAATCTCCAGTGCTGTAAATCTAGCAGCTTTTATCATCAGTCCTGAAATACCTCAAGACGGAATGAATTTACTATTCAATAGAGGGGCAGCTTGCAGAATTATGCCTCCACCTTTTCCTTCTTCTGCATTTCACTTTTAAGAAGTACCTAAATGAGGGAAATATTCTTCCTATTTGCAAAATTTGTATTGCTTCTTCCCAGAAAATAGCTGTTTAGAAGTTCAGGCATATGCCATTTTCTTCTCTTTCCTTAGAGTCCCTGAAATCATATGATAGGGTTTTTTTGCCACTTCGCATTCTCAAAGGTTGAGAAAAGCATGTGGAACTCTTTTCTTCTTCATCTTAGCCCTGGATTAGAAAAACTACAAGTGTGTAACTGTATGTAGAAGGAAGTTCATGTTCTTTACAACCATGGAAAACCACCCATCCACTATCAGTGTGTTCAGCTTGGTGCAGGATGCAAAAGAAAACAATTTCTTTTGGGGGTTGTTATTTAACCTGGTGACAGAGTACATTACTACTCAACTTTCAAGTTGTGTGTTCTACAAAGTATCCTTCGAACTATTAAAAAATCCAATGTAGTTTATAATATATTTTTTATCCTCTCAGATATCAAAGTAATACAGCAGCTGATGTTCTAGATACTATTACCAACATTCAGCCGAAAGAAAGCGGTGCAGGATCTGGAGAAACTCGTGAAGCAATTGTTTATCGTTTAGCTGAAGACATGCTAGAGAAGCTTCCTCCAGATTACATACCTCATGAGGCAAGCTAATCTTTCTTAGTTGTTTTCTTACTGTTCTCTCTGAGTTTTCGCAAAAGACATTCCAAAAAACAAACTCTGAACTGTAAAGAAAAATCATATAGCTAGTAGCAGATTTAAGCAAGGAACCAACATCTTTGTCATAATCCACATGACTAGATATGAGGCTTTTTTATTTGAAATCAAGACATCTAACAATTTATCATGAAAATTATGCTTGGATTCCCCAAGCTGCATGTGAAAACAGAGCAAAAAATATCAGTCTTGACTTTTTTTGTGACAGCAGTCTCCTGGGCCTTCTGGATGAAGTCCTATTCTAGCAAAATCGTAAATAATTGGGTAGTATCAGACAAAAAAATAAAACCAAAAACTGCCACAGTTTTAGGAGATACATGTTAGTTGAACAATATGAAGTACAAGTCTACTATTTACTTGTCTGAACACAAAGTTCAGATGTCATATATCATATATAATCACAGTATTTCAGCATTTCAGATTTAACTAAATTCCTCCTTCTGCACTCCTATATTCTAGGTAAAAGCTCGTTTAATTAAAATGGGACAACTTAACTCTATGAATATTTTTCTTCGGCAAGAAATTGACCGAATGCAAAAGGTGATCACAATACTCCGCAACAGTTTGAATGATCTTAAATTAGCCATAGAAGGAACTATTATTATGAATGAGGCAAGTAAAAGCATATTTACGATGTATGGAATACTCTGTTTTAAACTATTACCTTGATTGCTTTAGTTCATATATTATAATTGCATTCCTTCAGAATTTGAGAGATGCTCTTGATAATATGTACGATGCTCGAATTCCTCAAGTATGGAAAAGAGTATCTTGGGATTCTTCTACACTTGGCTTCTGGTTTACTGAACTTTTGGAAAGAAATAATCAGTTCTCTACTTGGATATTTGAAGGAAGACCAAATGTGTTTTGGATGACTGGATTCTTTAATCCACAAGGTAAGGGTACTGAAAGGACTTGAGTAATAATGTATTTAAATGTAATTTAATGTTTTTTTGCTACATATCTAATTTAATATTACACCTAGAAAAGTGTTTATATTGCTGTCAGAATGCCATAGAAGCCAAGAGGATAAATGGATTCAAAAAAGAGATAAGATAAAGTCATGGGAAACAGGTCCAATGGTAGCAATAAACATGACTGTCCAAACTTAACCTTTGAGTTGGGAGGTCTCTAAGCTCCAGATTGCCAGAATCTAGAAGAACATAGAAGGGAAAGGATTTATGTGCTATTCTGCCTGTTGTAATATTATTTCACTGAGCATCTGCCTTTACCTAGTGTCAGAGACAGGATGCTTGTACAGATGGTTTTTTAGTCTGACCCATAAACACAGTTTTTTATATTACAAGAAAGAAAACATGTAGTTAGCAAATAAAATGCTTTATCTTGTTGATATATTGTAGCATAATATGATACAGCTTCTAAAGAAAATATAAAGATAATGATAAAGCTTTCAAAGAAAATATACTTTTCTTATGGTTTCAAACTGTTTACCTCATTCCAAACTGTAAATTGTGAGTACAGAAGAGCTGTAATCTAGAGCAATATGTTATTTATATACTATACAGTAGCAACAGAAAGAATTTCTTTATAGTAAGAACAGTCATTCCCTGGAACAACCTCCCCATGGATATGGTAGTATCCCCATTGCTGGAGGCTTTCAAGATGTGGTTTGACAAGGTGCTAGATAATCTCACCCAGGCTCCCCTTCCAATTAAAGGTTGGACCAGGTGATCTTTCAGGGTGGCCTCCAGCCTGGGCTATTCTATGAACATGCAACTATACCTGAATTTATAGCAGTTATCTATCTTTCACAGAAGATCATCAAACTGTAGTTTTCACAGTATTTATTTCACACATTATTTAGTGAACAGTTTGTCCAAATTAATCAAAGGTACACTGCAAAGTACAAGAAAACATTATCTATCATTATCTGTTACAGCTTGGTACATTTTTCATTTTATAGGAAAGAGGAAGAAAAACAAATTGTAACCATCTTAATGAGTAACAAAACCTGTTACCTTGTTAGATGCATGTTCATAGAAGAATCTCATTTAGCCTACACAACTGTCCAACAAAATTCTCATGAAAAACTTCTCCCATGTTACAGCTATGAGGTGTTTGGGTTTTTTCATTAGGATTAACCTCTGAAATTCTTGAATATTTTATGAGGTATCTTCACATTGTGATGCTTGTATTCTACGACCAGGACTGTAAAAAAACACTAATATCAAAGTCTTTTTTGAAGCAGCTCTCAAACAGTTGAGGTGCCTGGAGCACATCCAAATTACCTTTTAAAGATTGTATTGAGATGCCAGTCAAAACATCAGTCTGTTTGTATCATAAATGGTACAGCTGGTGAGCTTATGGATCTCTGGTGATTCAAGAGCATCAACCTCTGTGTTCCAAAAAAATAGTCCTGTAGACGGAGAAAAAAGTCTGCTTAGTGCAGACTAGGGGTGAGATAACTATACTGTATTCATAATACTGTTCACCAGAAAATTCTGAGTAAATCAAATCATACACTAAAGTTTAAAAAATTACTGTTGTGACACAAATCAGAAATTGGAGTACCCTGTGCTGCCACTGTAGGAAAATCTAAGCTGATTGCACAGGTGAATCAAGCTCTGAATCTATAATAGCACTGACAAATACATTATAATGGTAAAACATGAGGAATGTATTTTATAAGTTTAGTTGAAAAATCTATTTATAGTACTATAAAGATTTTTTTTATCAATTATCAGTGTTTGTCTCCTATAAATTATCATTATTAAAGGAGAATGTATGTTAGTGGTGGTACAATATTCCATTCAGTAGACATGGCATTTTGAGTGATCACGCTTGCGAAAAACCAAATACCATGTTATAGAGATACAATTAATTTTTAGCAAAATTTAGAAGCCTAGATCACACTGTTTTGTTTTTATCAGCATATGTAATATTTGGGAAATTAATACATGTTCAAGTACTACAATATGCTGATAACACTGATATTACAGTGATTGTATTGACATCACATATGCATATTATAGCTGTGACAAATACGTTAGTTTCTAATTGGCTTTGTTCTAATTAGCATGTTAAACCACTTCTTAAATCTTGAAATGCTACCTTTTACTGCATGCCCATGTACTTCCATGATTTCCCTCTTGGACTGTCAGTATTTCATTAGATGGCTTCACCTCCTTGTAGATACCCGACAGCCCACAAAACAATAGTCATCTTTTCCTTTATGCCTTATGAAGAAGGAACTGATGCCATTTACTCTTTAGGTGTTTACAGTAATCACTTTTAAGTATGCAGTTCTCCATTGTTATCTTCTCTGTCTCCATTTCAATCTCTTTCTGACAACTCCAAGTAGTTCTTTATCTGGTAGCATAAAATAACAGCTATTGGGGCTTTGGTGGCCACACTGTCATCTTCTGAGACACATATAGAGAAATAACCAGATATTTGCTACAAGTGTTTCATTTTTGTGATTTTTCTGTTGTAACACATCCAAACCTTTTTTCTGCCCAGTTATTTGTCATCTTGTGCTTATATTATTCAGCCTTTTACCTCTCAAACCTTTTTCATTGCAAACTTCTGTAAAGTCTGTTCAAAACAATACTCAAAAAATCACCTAGCTCGTTGCTTGATTGTGTCATCCTCTACCTTCATTTGTGTCTCGTACTCCCTTTTCTTCACTAACAAAATACAACATTTTCATCCTTTGTAGGCCTTATCTAGATTCCCCACACTCACATAGTTATTTTCATTATCATATTCAGGCATACCTTTTCTGCTTTCCATCAGTGAAATTTATTTTATTTTTCTCCTTTTTTAATTTAAAATAGCCTTTTTCCTAACTTACATTTACATACATATCAGCTCACATATTTGAAGGCAGACAAGATATCAATTTCTTTCTTGAAACACAAGTCTACCGTGGATCCTGTAGCTGATTGACTGATGATAATTTGTAAATCAGTATTCTGAGCAAATATTTGTTAATTGAATAATTCAGTAGGAAAAAAAAATATGCCATTTAAAAATATTTTTCTCAGTGTAATGCATTCTATGCCACTTTTGTCATTTGTTCCTATTTTGGCCTCAAAGCAGACTTTGCTATCATTAGTCGAGGTGCTCATTTTCAATACAATTCTGAATATCTGTCTATAACATTCAGTGCACAACCATTCAGATGACAGAGCAAGACATTTTTTTTGTCATGTGAGATATATACTAAATCTCTTAATTTCTCAAGGATTCCTGACAGCAATGAGACAAGAAGCAGCTCGAGCACATAAAGACTGGGCTTTAGATACAGTTACAATACATAATGAAGTGCTAAAGCAAAACAAAGAAGAAATCACAGCACCTCCTTCTGTATGTATGACATGCAAATATGTTTCAGTATTAATTTAGGTATTTAATTTATATCATGCATCATTCAGTCATTTTGGATTGCTAGAGGAGAAAGTTACCATTGTCTTCACCTCACTATTTTTGCTCAGTATAGAAGATAAATAACAATAAGTATGAAGATTTTTTTTCTATTATTTTGCAGTTACAAAAATATTAGATTAAAATAACCATTTCATTGTACCATCTCTTGATTTTTGGAATTGATAGTAAACTTTAGATCAAATTGTGTAGTGTACAGGCTTTATTAAACAACTTTTATTGCCATCCATTTCTGTAGCATTATATTCTGAAAAAGGACAATATAATAATTTAGAGTTAAATAGTTTGAAAAGATCCAATGTCAGATATTTTTTTACTGTACAACATATATTCCTTTTAGTGGTTTAAGCCAATTATGCATTTTACAAAACAGGTGCTTTATTTTGTGTATTTATCTGCTTACTCTCCACACAGGAAGGAGTATATATCTATGGGCTATACTTGGAAGGCGCTGGCTGGGACAGACGGAATAGCAAACTCATTGAATCCACACCAAAGATTCTTTTTGTCCAGCTGCCTGTGGTGCATATATTTGCTGTTAAGACAACCAGTCCTAAGGATCCCAAGCTCTACATTTGTCCTCTTTACAAGAAACCTAAGAGGACAGATCTAAATTATATTACAGTGATCTATTTAAGGACAGTAGTGTCTCCAGACCACTGGATATTGAGAGGAGTGGCTCTCCTGTGTGACATCAAGTAAACTGTTTTTCATACCATAACAAGAAGAGAATATATGGCACACACAACCAATTGCATGTGTAATTCTTCTACTGCTTTTTATTTGGTGGCCATTGGTCATTATACTAGAACTTTCATTTCGGTCTTGGCTTAACTAAATTTTTTTTCTCTGCTTGCTGTAAACTTACTTTGTCTTGGCTACTTGGTGGCAGTTTTAAAGTAAAGTTTTCAAAATTAGTTCATTGATTGTAGTCTTTGATGTTTCCATTATATTACTAAAAAAAAGGAATATTTTCTTTAACAATACAATAAATGGTAAATAAAATGTTGGAAAATTTAAAGGAGAAAAATCTAGCTTTTTCACATTCTTTCTCGTGTACTGCTTTTAGCTTGTGTCGACATATGATGACAACAGAAGACATTATAGAACATAACAAAATTTAAGTTCTCCTAGATAAAAGTTTTTAAATATTCCTGGATTCTCCATGATACATACATTATTTTCTTTGACTCTCCAGGAAACTTTATATTTAAAGCAGAAAAGTATATATGATCCATATTTTTTTCTTGCTGTTTTCCAGGGTTCACCTGTTCTTGTTAAACTATATAGATTAAGCAAAACTACACCAGGAATGTTTGTTCCTGCAACATCTGGCAGAGATCAGTACATTCTCTGTTCAGTTTAGCTGTATGGGAATATAGCTGCAGAAGTAGAACAGTGGCAACTACTTGGATAGTTTGTAATGGATTTTTTGTAATGAAAACAGAGAACCAGGTTATCTACAAGTACAATTACTTTCCTACATGTCATCTTAGCTCTAAAATATAGGCTGGAATCCTTGGAGTAGCTATCCCAGCTTATTCCATGATAAACCTGATGAACATCCATGAATTTTCCAGACATAATTAGGATTAAACTAATTCTATGCATGTAATACTAAACAAGATATGCAGTCTACGCTATCTCTTTAACAATCTGCATAAAACATGTTCTTCCTTCAGGTACCTTTATTTGGCAACACAGTTTCTCACTTACACCCCAAGACTGGACGATATCTACCTTCTGCAGTTTAAGAGGGACTAAATGCATCTGTTTTGACAAAGTGCAGCTACTACTGGAAGTGCTGGGGGATCTGATGGAATAGTAAAAGGTTCGTCCTTGAGTTAGAATCCTACGGCTTTCTCTTGGAGGTCACCATCCCAGGATATCCTCTTGCAGAAAGGCCACAGCATATAGGAAATAACAATACATAGACACAAAATTATGAGCAGAGTAACCAAAAGGAAGAAAAATGTTTTTTCTCTCTCTCCTCTGTAGGCTTAGAGCCAAATGCAACAAACCAGCTAAGGTGTTGGATAAAAATACAGAAAATTGTGAAACTTAAAAATTGTGCCACAGAACTGTGTCTGCACAGAGTGGGGGGAAAAAGGCTGTGTGCGCCATGGCAAGAGATTTTGCTGCAAGTAATCAAAAAATTGATGACAGTACCTGTAGTGGGTTGAACCCCAGCAGCAGATAAGTACCTGCCCAGTTGCTTGCTCGGTCCCGTCTGCCCCAGCAGGATGGGGGAAAGAATTGGAAGAGCAGAAGCTGAAAACGCATGGGCCGAGATGAAGACAGTTTAATAAGTAAAGCAAAGCTGCACACACAAACAAAGCAATGTAAGGAATTTATTTACTGCTTCCCACTGGCAGGCAGCTGTTTAGCCAGTTCCTGGGAAGAAGGGCCTCAGCACACATAACGATCACTTGGGAAGACAAATGCAGAAGCACAAACATCCCCCTTCCTTCTCCTTCCCCTCAGCCTTTGGTGCTGAACACGACATGGTCTGGAATATCCCTTTGGACAGCTGTCCCAGCTTTTCACCCTCCCACGTTCTTGCGCACTCCCAGTCTGCTCACTGCAGAGGCAAAAGTTTCATACCCAAACCTCAGCGTAACAACTGTAGTGTATTCATTCCTGAAGTTTTTTCATGGTCTGCTCTTTCAGCTTAATTACAATGGGGAAACAATGTGTAACTGTGAATGCCTCCACAGGTGGAAATACGGGGAAAATACCAGGGATGGTGCAAATTAATAATTGTGCTGAGTTATATAACTTACACTGAAGAGGATTTTATTCTTCATCCGTGCACTATCAAGAATAGAGATGAATAGTGTATTGTTCAGCTCAACTATTTCATATATCGCATCAGATTCTTGAGAGCATCTCTTTCTTCTCTTTGTCAGAGTCCAATCACCATTTCCCATCTCCTCTGAGCCTGTCTAGGGGTTAGTTCTGTTCTGTTCCCTCAATACCATGCATTAGCTCATTACTTCCAGGTTACAATGAATGCTGATTTCCATATACCTTTCCAGTTAATTTATGGAAATAATCTGTATTTTGTGACAGCACCAATCTACTATCTATTCAGAAGGCTTCTGTTTTGTCTCTGTGTGCTTTAAGAATATTTACAGAGTATTTCTCTGTCCTAGTCATATGTGGGAGAGTATTCTTACACTTCATTTGTTTACACACAGATCTTCAAACATCTAATGAGGTGCAGTTAATTATTTGAATCACCACAAATCATTCCTCCTGGTTGACATCATCTATAGAAATTCAAGATCTTTCACTCCCAGGAATGCTCTATATATCAAGGATATTGTAACGAGCATTCAAATTCCTAAATTAACTCTAGTGCAGGTTTTTTTCAAGTTACTGAATAAGTTACTGAACAAGTTACTTCCTGAAGCTTTTTATGCTCATTTGCCATTCAAGATACTGCTGTTCAAGTTGTGAGGCACTGTTGTGGTGCCTGAACTGACAAAGACAAGAATGTCATGTTAGCAGAAACCAAATATTTAACAGATGATCAAAAAAAGACAGATACTTGGAATATGATATTTAACTAGTCTCTGTGAAAGCAAGGGCCTTCAACTCATGAAGATCTGTGGTTGAGAATGTAAACAACATGTCCAGAATTAGCTTAGAGGGTTCATCCATAGTCTGTATTACTCTTTCCTCGTTCGGTGGAACTGTCCTGCCCATTTCCTCTGATTTTCAGAGGTCAGGTCAAGCAGATGAGACAAGGGAAGGCATACTCTTTCCTGCTGCTTCAGAGTGGACACATTAACTGGGAGTCATTGATCCACCGGTATGTCAAGATACTCACTTTTCACAGAAGTGTTCTCTCTCTGGTAATGATTCCTGAGAAGTCTGAAGCACGGCTGTATGACGAGCTTTTATGTAACAATGGGTAGAGTTAATAAAAACTATGGAAAAGAACTTGCAAATGGGGGTTGGGGGAGGGATTTCTTTTCTGGTCAGGTTGCTAAATCGCACCAAACTACTGACTGGAATGAGTTTGTTCCAAGAAGGTAACATTTCAGCTAAACTGTAACTTAAAAGATTTGTTAATTCCAGAGAATAATTTTCTTCATCCACACCTTCTGTTTCTGCCTCTAGATTCTGGTTCGTTGTAACTAAAATTTGTTCAGCAGACATTCAGAATACCCATTTTCAAGGTGAAACATTTTATGGAAAGACCTACATTTTTCTTGTTCAGTAATCTCAATCACTGACTTACATCTTGTTTTAATATTTAAACTATTTCATTATTTTTTGGTAGTCTGGAAGAACATTTGGCAGCAGTATGTAACTATAATTCTGTTGACACAAGTACTGAAAAATCAAGTGTATAGAACATGCAAGCTGCAGTTTTAAGTATACTGATGTCTCTTCTGTTGGTTTTTTTTTTTAATATTGGGGTGTAATTACACAGCTATGACAAGTCTCTTGATCAGATTTCTTCAGAAGCCTCTGGTGTTATTTATACTCCTAGGGCAGGCATCACGCATACTACACTAAGACGTGGTACCTGTATCTGCACCACACAAGCAGAGTATTCCTGAGGCAAGTCTGGTTACATAAACGCCAAAAGAGATGCCTCTTCCAGTGATGAATACTGCCTTCAGAGCACAAAGAAACATGCATGGATTGACTCTGAGAAATTCAGGACAACTTGCTTTTTTTTTGGTTGGTTGGGGTGGTGTTTTTTTTAACTTGGCAGGAGTCCACTGTAAAGGTCAAATCCAGAAACAGACTTTGGAAATAGAAATACCACGTGATTCTTATATAGCAGAGATTAGGATGGGGAAATAAACAGCTGCTAACATGTATGACTTATTTTTATACCTCTTTATTTCCATTACAATTTCTAATTTATTAGATATAAATATATGCTTATAAGGTCCTTGGGGATATCTGAACAATCTCTGACTTACTGCATCGGCTGTTTAGTTAGCTAGATGACTAGTAATGAACAGATACCCAGGAATGCATGACCTTACTTATCCAGCTTCCACTATCTTCACATTCCCAAATGTGTAAAAGGATTAGTGGTTGTGTTCTCCCAGTTAGAAAGTCCATTTTTGGGGACTTAATTCTTATCTTGCTCGTAGACCTATCATTTGCCTTATATTTTTGTATTCTTTATTATTAATCAAAATACTCTTCACAGCATTCAGGCGAGGTCAAATCTTTGGCAAAATTATTTTATCATTTTTCATAAATACTGAGATCTCATCCAAAATTTATCCTTAATGTCAGTTCCAATGTTTACCTTACTTAACATATGGGTATCCGTATGTTTCCCCTCAAGCTTCCTCCCTCAGCTCCAGGGAAATGTGATTCCACTCTCTGGATATTAGCAAAACATTACTTTTTTATCTTTCTAGGACAAAATGACACATCTGAAGTTAAAAAGGTCCTTTCTGACCCCTTGCCTTTCCCCCCGCCCCTGCCCCAACTCCTGAACTTTCCTGGTTGGATCTGCAACTTCTAGTGTCTTACAATATCAAGAGGCTGACTCCTCCAATTTACCTCACATTTCATTTTCCAAAGCAATCTTGGCAGCACGCCTTAACAGACTGCAGGTTCCTGCATGTATGCACTAATCAGTAATTCTTCCTACTGGTGTTTATATTTGATATTCAGATTAATCAAGTGGTTGTTCAAGAGGTTAGCTAATTAAAACTCCTGATATTAATTTCTCAAGGTCTGCTGGCTAATCACCAAAGTGGGATTTCTGTGAACAGATACTCAAAGGCAGAATGACTATTTCCCTTACGGATACAGTAATTCAGAGAACTGCTCTAAACAGATAATTGTCCTTCTCCCTTGCAGCTCTGGATGACTTATGAGCAGGTTGCTGTATTGCGATGGAAATGAATGATGGCTAGGGTCACCCTCTTTTTTGAGGGGATGCTTACTGTGCAAAAAGCTATGGCCTCAAAAGACACCGTGGCGAACAGTTTGTGATCTCCTTCCCACTGGGCACATGAGCACAAAAAGTAACACTACTGTAATGTAAATGGCCATGTAAATGGGTAGGATTTAACCTGCATATATTCGATCCAGAGAATTTAATCCAAACAGTACCCTTCTCTCACTCTTTAGTCATAGCCGTTACACAGAGGAAACCCATGAAACAGGTTCCCCATCTCACTCATTCATCCAGGGAATATTTTTTGATCCAAAATACTGGACTATAAAATATCACCTCTTTCTCAAGAGACACATCCTGTCCCACTTCAAAGGATACTTTTTCTCAAAAAACCATCAGATACTGCAGATAAGCTACTAAATGCTTGTCTCAGCCTTTGGGAAGTCTTGTACTGAGGGAATCCAGGTCCTACTTACTCTGCATCTAGCAGCAAAGTAGACAGAAATGGTCTCTGTCTCTTTGGAAAAGACCTGCATTATGATCATTGCACAAGATGTCTATCAAACTGCACAAGGCAGTTTTCCTTTTCTGTATCAAGGTTTCCCTTAGTGAGAAGGTATTGAATGGAGTTATTTCCAAATAATTTCCTCACAGAAAAAAGCTACCATTACAGAAGAGGAAGAGACAAGAGTAATATTTCTATCCATTTTACTTAATAAAGACTAATTTGACTTTATTCTTTCCTTCCTTTGTTCTATGATTCATAGCTTCCTACTTTCTTCTTGTGAAAAATGAGGAGAGAAATTGGATGCTTTACTGAATATTTCTTACTATCGTTTCCTTGTGCTAGCATCTTTTAATTTTGCTTGTCCTAGCAGCCTTCTATAATCTAAAATACAAATCTTAACAAAACATTCTTGAACAGGGGATTTTTAATTAGGAAATTCGAATTCAGAGTCAGAGATTGTGGTGAGAAATTCAAACTGTAATAAAGTTGCTTCCTATTATTCTTATTATGCTTCCTATATTACATGGCTGCAAGCAATGTTTACATTTCTATATTTCTAAGATTTTTAAATATAGGTATGTCTGGGTCAGATCCACAAATTACTCAACGCAGGGCCATATGAATCCTTCAAAAACATTTTATGGAAAAGATTTAAAGCAATTTCTTTTTTATAAGACAGAGAATGTAAGCTTTGTGTTGAAATTAAATAACAATCTAAATCATTCTCTTCATAATCACTACATAGAATAAATTCCACGAGGCAGCTAGGCCCCAAAAGTAGATACAGCTATTTCAGTTCATAATGTAGTTCACACACCTTTAGTAAAAAAAAAATTAAAAATATCTTTGCACTTATTTCTTTGTTGTCCTCAAGAAATACGTAGCCCAAAGTGTACAAGTCTTGCTATCTGACAGCTGAAAAATTGAGCTGTCCATTTTGCTCAAACACTATTTGTTCCTGTCGTATAATTTACATGCAACCAGGCCCTTTTGCCTGAAACTGCAAACTAGCAACAACTTATGTTCATTCGTTCTGAGTTTGTGTGCTGGTTTTGGCAGGGACAGAGTTAATTTCCTTCACAGTAGCTGGTACGGGGCCGTGCTTTGGATTTGTGCTGCAAACAGTGCTGATAACACAGGGATGTTTTCGTTCCTGCTGAGCAGCGCTCACACAGAGCCAAGGCCTTTTCTGCCTCTCACCCCACCCCACCAGCGGGATGGCTGGGGGTGCACAAGGAGTTGGGAGGGGACACAGCCGGGACAGCTGACCCCAGCTGACCAAAGGGACGTTCCATACCGTATGGCGTCTCGCTTAGCACATGAAGATGAGGGAAGAAGGAAGGAAGGAAGGGGGGGTGGGAAATGTTCAGAGTGATGGCATTTGTCTTCCCAAGTCACTGTTAGTGTCCTGGTTTNGCTCGGTTTATAAGGGCCTCGGGGGGAAGAAGAATGGGGGGCAGCGGCGTTCGGAGTGATGGCGTTTGTCTTCCCAAGTAACCATTATGCGTGACGGAGCCCTGCTGTCCTGGGGATGGCTGAACCCCTGCCTGCCGTGGGCAGTGGGGAATTAATTCTTTGTTTTGCTTTGCTTGTGCACGTGGCTTTTGCTTCACTTATTAAACTCTTGTATCTGAAACCACGAGTTTTCTCACTCTCACTCTTCCAATTCTCCTCCCCTTTCCAATAAGGGGGGGGAGCGAGCGTTTATGTGGTGCCCAGCCAACGGCTGGAGTAAAACCACAACAGTCAGGTGTGATGGAGCCCTGCTTTCCTGGGGGTGGCTGAACCCCTGCCTGCCCATGGGAAGTGGGGAATGAATTCCTGGTTTTGCTTTGCTTGTGTGCGGCTTTTGCTTTACCTGTTCAACTGCCTGTATCTCAGCCCGCGAGTTCTCTCACTTTTAGTGAGAGAGTTGATTCTCTCCCCATCCCACCGTGGGGTGAGTGAGCGGCTGTGTGGTGCCCAGTTGTCAAGTGGGGTTAAACCAGGACAGTCTGCATCTACAGTACTGTACATGATAGAAAACTGGGTGATTTCAATCCCAGCACTCCAGCACTGCGTAACTACCATGAGACATTTCCTGTACTGATCACATTCTACTACATGTGGGCAGGTAACTTAAGTAACAGAGCAATTAGCACTTACAAGCACTAAACTGAAAATAATGAGATTTAATGCAGAAGTGTGTACTACGGACAGTAACCAGAAGAAATTCTGGTTCCTAACGCACCACGCATTTAAAAGTTTCTTACATGGATCTGTTGTATAGCTGTTTGCTGCAGCCATGTTCTGACACGGAATACCGTAGGATCGTTCTGAGTATTACTAAGGTGTTTAAATTACCCACTTCCCAAAGTCCAGGTTTTAAGGCACAATTCAGATGATTTAGTTTCTCCAGAGGTATTAAAGAATATACAGCTCCAAGAGAAGATGATCTCTCTCCTAAACGCCAATGTGCTTGTAATTGCAGCTTACGTGTTTGTAACTCTCATTTGCATAATACTGCTCAGAGGTACCTTTTTTCCCCCCCCAGGAGGTCTACAGAAGGATTCACCTTAGATTAACTTTTATTTAAGTTATGTAGGTAACTATATGAATTAAAATTCCACAAACACAATCCACATTCAATGATTCAATAATAAAATTCTTCTGCTTGCTTTCCTAAAGACATTTTTCAAGTTTCTAAGTGATTTATTTGAATAACTTGAATAAGCTGGTCCTCAGCTCAGACATTTTAGCTTTTATTGAGCTTGGAAAGATCTTTACTTTTCTCTTAGCTTGGTTGAGAAAAAAAATGAGCAGAAGTGTATTCACTGCTGCAGCACACTACAGTTACAGAACACAAGTAAACCACTATCGCCCCTTCAGGCACATGGGCAACTCTTACACAGCTGCTGTACAAAGTAGCAGTTCCCTCCACTTTTCATACAAAGCCTGAGTTCAGGTAAAACACTTCATTCTCCAAATCTCAGCAACCCCGTACACTGTGACTTCAAATAGACATATACAAGGTAGAAAGGAATAAAATTTCACTAGAGTTTAGATCTATTTGCACTGCAGTTATTTCCAAGAATTTTCTGTCTTTATCCGATAAACAAACTTATTATAAAATATGATGTTTATAAAAGCAAATAACTACTGGCCATGGAGAAGCATGAAATGCCTAACTTGCACTGAAAAATTACAACATTCTTTAGGATATTGCCTAAGGCAGCTTAGGAAAATGTTACTCAGCAAATGTCACAGCAGATACACACAGTTTCTCCACGAAACAGATTTTTCTCTTTAGAAAGTTTCAGAGACAACGCATTCAGTCTCATGTGGGCCAGGGATGTTACCTTCTGCATGTAGAAGGCTAGTGGTCATAGTTTTCAGGCAGCAGAGTGCCCAAACCCTTGCGAAGGCTTTGTCTCATCCATGGGAACCTCCTCCCATGGCAAGCTGCTGGTCATGCTGTTTCCACAGAAAAGGTTTATCAGAGGAGGTTATTAAAAGAGACACAGAGACTTTACAAAATGCAGTTTTGTCCTCAAAATGCTGTACACTGCTCAATGGTCATAGTAGTACAATCATCCCTGTGTTGCAGTGTAACTGCAAGGTGGCTTCTCCTTCATACATCTGAGAGGTTTGGTCCAGCCTAGAGATAAAGGAACAAGAGAGAAGTTGTAATGCCCTGCATTTTAAATAGCATTTACAGTCCTTCAGCTATGGAAAACGAGGTGCTTGCTTCGACAAACAAAATTCTTAAGTTGAACAAAGCTTCCTCAACTCATTGCACTGTATTTTGCAAAATGAAAAGACTCCAGTTCCCTTCAAATTCAGATAGTATCATTGTAATGCTTCACTGGGCTATTTTCAAACTGTTCTTTTCTTACATTAACACTGATAAAAGATCAAGTTACATTTTAGTATTAATAAAACCATGAATAAATATAACAAAAATCCAGCAGATCCAGGTTTTAGAGACAACTTTCATTGGTATTCCCCCCCAAAAAGGTTTGAATTTATTGGATAAATACCTTTCCACCTCTAGGAAAATGACCTCTTTTGTTACAGTGATTTAAGTCAACAGGATTTGTTCAGTCTTTTGAAATTTGATAATAGCTTCTTAATGGGCACAATGAAAATATGCCTGCTCAGAGTTTATTCTGATCCAGGTTTGTTTTTTTTTCCTCCAAACACCGTGGGGTGAATAACACAAGTGTATGATGTCATCATACCTAAAACGTTCCCTTTTATCATTCCTGGAAAGCAGAATTATTCCAAAGTAATACCACTGCTTCCAAAGTGATGTCTGTCACCCTCACAGTCCCAATAAGGTGCTTCAACAGAGCTGTGAGTCCAAGCTCCTGCGAGAGCAGCTGGCCCTCTGCTGCGCTCAGGTGCTGGGAGCCGTCCTGGGAGCACAAGTCCCAACTGGAAAATTTCATTAAAAAGCTTGGTGCAGAAACAGCAAAAAGCTGTAGAAACTTGCATGTGGAATAGGTGCACCTTGCTGAGGCTGGTGGTGCTGTCCAGGGGGAAGAGGTTTCTTTCCCTTTGCTTAAAGGTTTCCGTTGCCTGGCCTGAAGGAAGCTGGAGATTTTGCTCAGTCGCCCACTGTGTTTGTTGGTTTATTGAAAGCAGCTGTAACATGCATGGTCTTCAGGTGCCAGGAGGTAAGGCCAGCCCATGGGCACTGCCAAATGGGATCAAGTGTTGGGCTTCAAGTAAAACATTCCTGTGAGGTGTAACTAAGCTTGGATGGGGTCCTCTCAGCTTTTCCGGTGAGTCAAACCACAGAAAATTGTTAGTCAACAGCCAACCGTTAGTTTTCCTAGTCACATTCCTCAGCAGTCAGGTATTGCAGATGCTCTCTGGTTGCTTCCTTCAAGGATGTGTGATAACTGCAGGTAACAGAAATGTACGTTTTTACAGAAGTTTCTTTTATCTGTGTGTCATTTGTCTTAGCACACATGCACAAAAATACAGATTCATGCAAAATAAGCAGGCTTTTCGCTGGCTCACTATCTTCATCCCTTTGAGACAAACATTAGGTTTAAATATATGCATTTATATATTTTAAACATCTTTTAAAAAATCTTTTAAATCTCATAAATGTATGGGTTCATATCTTCTAAACCCAGGGGATCACTGATTTTTTTAAAAAATCACAGAGTCTTTTCATTGTTCCAGGTGACATTACTGTGGCTGAAGAGGCTTTTTCAATTGGATCTTTATTCTTCATTCCTTTTCACTGTTCCCTAAGTCTTCAGCAATGCTTGTAGCAGACATAATTATTCTACAGGAATGGAGTATTTATTTCACTGGGATAATAATTAAAAAAAAAATTCTCAATGAGCAACATAAAAAAACCATGACCTGAGGCAAACATTAGGGGTTCCAACTAACTTGACGTTTCTTTTGGGGGTCCTCTCTTTTAATAACCCAAAATGCATGTTCTTTCTCTCCTCTTTGGGAGTATTTTTTTCTCCTTCAATCTTTGTTTTCTCTCACTTTAGAAAAGTTGAAGGAAATATCATTTCAGTGTCCAGTCACCTAAACCACAATGGCAAATTCGTTCTGCCTGGAGTTAGCCGCTGAGATGTAACTGCTGTCCTGGCAATGCACACACTGAGGAATTCCATGATTCATGATCTCACAGCATCGATGCTCTGACTGGTTACATTCCCAAAGCATCAGATTGATGCTGTGTTTTATTTGAAATTAATACACATCATCAATATTCAAGCTATTAACTTATTTATATTGCGGTAGAATGTGAAATCTTTTCCCCAGTTCCCTGTTCAATTTCGAGCTTTCCTTCTAAATCTGTTAGGTTCTGTATGCCGCCTTCTCCCAGATGCTGGTGTGTAATCTTGACAAATATATGTGATTTATTGAAGGTTTAGTGCTGCTGGTCAGTGCAAAGTGAATGCGTAAAGACAATAATATGAATCCAGTACAAAACTAGTACAGAGGACCCTTTTACCAGGCAGGTAAGTTTTCTAAATCCTCCAAATTTACACATCATGCTACAGCTAGGACTGACCTGTGCCTCGACTTCAACTTAGAAACCAAGCTCTGATCTGACCTGCAGCTCTGCAAATTCATGTTATAAACGGGTAATTGCATTTACTGTTATTAAAAACTAATAAAACTTGGTGGCCTTCACGCTGTTCGTGATGTCCAAGACGCCCCAGCCTGGACAAAGATTTGAAAAAAGAAAAAAAAAAAGTTGAAGAGGCGGGGGGCTGGATCGCAAAGGCGTTCCCTCCACTTTATTATTTTTTTTTACTTTATTTATTTATTTTTCCCCCGAAACAGCCCTTCGCTCTGACGACACCACCAACCAGCCCGCCCGCCCTGCGCGCCGCGCAGCGACCCCCGGAGCGGCAGCCCCAGCCCCAGCCCCAGCCCGCCG
>VWZZ01005916.1:708477-763417 GCA_013399095.1 Psophia crepitans | reverse complement strand
GGCCCGAGGTTGCGCCGCGCTCCCCATCAGCGCCGGGGCGGCGGAGCGGGGGCTGCTCCCCGCCGCGGTTTATCTGCGGAGCCGGAGGCGGCTGCGGGCGCCCGGGCGCGCCTTTGAGGACAAGTGGGAAGTTAAAGTCGGTACTTTCTGGGTGCCCGCGCCGGCTCTTGCGGCAGGACAAGCGGCCGCCGGGGTGGCGCGCAGAGGCGGCCCGCGCGTGGGCCCCCTGCGGCGGGTCTCGGGGGGCGAGTTTGGGTTTGAGGCGGTCGGAGAGGAGGAAAGGAGCGGAGATGCTGCTACTACGAGGACGTTGCCCTCGAGGTAACGCTTCTCACCCCCCAGGCAATCATATGCTCGTTTGTAATGTCAAACGAGTTCTGTGCCGTGGGAAAAACGGAGCCGGCTCGTGGCGGCGGATTGCGGAGTCGGCTGTGATGGGAACCGGAGGGGGAGCGGGTGGGAAACCCCTGTCCTGCTCGAGCGGGGGCGATGGGCACCGTCCACCAAGGTCTCGACCCACGGGTGGCTTGGCCGGCGCTGCCTTCCTGAAACGGCGGGCAGGTCACCCTGATGCTTCCTCTGGCAGTGGGCAAGTGGAACAAGCGAGGCCCGTGGGTTTTCCTCTTCTTTTGTGGGACCCCGGGTGCGGTGGAGCTGCCGAGCTGTGGCGTGGAAGAGCCTGGAGTGTCAGGCTCTGGAGGAGGCTGCTCGGGCAGGAGCTGGGCTGCGTGGCGTGGGAAAACAAAGTACAAGTTGTTGTGACAAGCAATGGGAGGTGATGGGGAAGAAGGAGGCAGCGAGGGAAGGGGTGATGAGCAGAGCAGGCTGACTGCAGTTTGGTGGGCTTGGGGACAGAGAGACAAGAGAACCTGGTGAGAGGGTGGTGGTGACAGGAGGAGGGCTGCTACTGTAGGAAGAGCAAGGGCAGACTTGAAGCTGAGGTTGTGGGCTGCAGAGGTGAAGGAAGTGACAGCAAAGTTGAGGATGGACCAAGTTTACTGTCTGTGCAGCTTCTTTTCAGTTGCTAAAAGTTTTTTGAGGTTACTGTGTTATACAGAACAGAGCTAAGGTGATCTCTTTAGTTCCCAACTAAAGACTGTAGGGTTGTCTTAGTATTGGCTACTGCATTTTTTTCTTGGTGGCTTTGTTTTTCCTTCAGAACATCAGGTACTTAAAGGAGCAATAGGCACAAGTTGCATCAGGGGAAATTCCAGTCAGGATAGTCTCTTCATTGTGAAGATGATCAGATACTGAAATGGGTCCAGAGGGACTGGGGAGCCTCCATCTGTGGGGTTGTTTGTTATTTGACAGGACAAGGCACTGAGCAGCTTGAGCTTGTACTGCTGAGCACACTAATGATGGGGCTGCCAGAGGCAGAGATTCGAAGTGAAGTACGTTTCCTAGCAAAGGGGTCTTAGTGGGATGCAGAACTGGGGGGAGATGAGAAGAAAGAGGCTTCTCTGATCTCAACACTATAATTGCCCTTTGACTTCAGTCTTGCAATAAAGCAAGGGCTTTTATAGCCTCTTCTGACACTAGAGGGTCTTACCTGACAATTTATCTAGAGCAGTGATTGTGCTTGTCATATGCTGGGAAAATATACAAAAGAACTCTGCTCAATCCTAAATACACAAAAGCATGGGGCTCTTGCTGTCGGGAGCCTTTTCTAAGGCTCAGTTCAGAACCCTCTTGAAGGTAATAGTTAAAGTAAACTGAAAGAGCACTGCTTAGATAGTAGTGGATAGTAAATAGTGAATGGTAAAATCTAGGTGATAGCAATCAGCTGCAAGGTCTTCTGTTTTCAGTGGACATGACAGGTGTGAGAAGAAAGTAGAATGATTTGATACAGAATTGGAGGAGAAGTATTTTATTGGTGCTGTGACTACTGTGTTGCTTTGACCTTCCCTCTCTCTTCCCCCCCAGTCTTCAAACAAGTGGGAGAGGGAGCAGAGAAAGCTGAGAATATGCACAGAAAGAAAAAAAAAGTCCAGAGTTTTTATTTGATGTGGTGCTGCTTCGTTGTCATCTTAAATACAGGGTGACTGGAAAATGCTTAATAAGTGTCTAGATCTTCCTTACTGCATTGAGGGTAGCAAAATGACCAAGAGCTGGTAGTACATGGCTGCATTGCAGAATCTTATTACTAATGACAAGCCTGTGTCCTTTCCCCGCTTGGCCTTGAGCAGCGATGTCCTGCTGCTGACAGAGCTGGCACACAGCTGGATGCTGGTTCTCTACCATCCGATTGCCTCTTGGATTTGGATTTCAAATTGTGGCTTTTTATGTAGTCCTTACGCTAGAAGGTTTGATAAGATAATCTTGATGTAGTTTAAATGTCAGTGAACAGCAGACAGGAGCTGTGCCGCAGCTCTTCATTGGGGGGAATAGGGAGCTGTTCTTCAAACTGTCCCAGTGCTTTTGTTCCACAGGCAAAAATATGAATAATACAGGCTCTCTGGTGGAAGTACTAACAGTTGGGTTCAGTGGAAAGGTTACAGATCTTTTGCTCTCCTCAGCTCTTATTTCTAAAGTGCTCTTTTATGGGAATAGAAAAGTACTTGCATTGTTATCAACATTAATTAGAGCATATAGGCATCTAGGTATGTGTTTGTTATTGGCACTCCCAATTACTATTGTGTTATTCAGACTTATTTAGATGCAGTTGCTAGTCTGCTTCCCAGACTAACAGTCCGTGTGACTTAGGTTGCAGGTGTTAGGGGCGCAGGTCGTTGCTGCTACTTGCTCAGCTTTCTGGAGCCCGCCGCAGCTGCTTCTAGTTCTGCAGCATCTGCTTCTTTAACCGTGAGTTTCTAGGATCAGGTATTTGAGTGCTAGCTTTGCATCTTTTCATCATGCCTTACCAAGATTCAATAATGGTGGTTGAGTGGTGGTTTCAAATGCCTCATTAGTCTGCTGTACTCTACCTTGATGCTAAGAGGTCCCTGCGTGCTTGGATGTCCCAGGCCAGGCTTGCAAGACCATGCCTATTTTGACTTGACTTCTATTGCATGCCCTAACGCTGGGACAACTGAAGCTGCCCTGTAGATTTGTGTTCCTTAGAAGTGATTAGGGTAGGGGAAGTGGCTCTAGAGCTTGGCTGAAAAACAGATAGAAAGGTGACCTGAAAACTAATGACTCCATGCAGAAGCAAGGATGGAGGCTTGGACTGCATCTTGATTAGTTGGGTCTTCACCTGGGCAGAACCCCCTCCATACTTAGGTTGTGAAGTTCTGTGTTATGCTGCTATTTTCTCCATTTTCTGCTCCTAAAAGAGCATTGAACTGGTTTTCTTGTTGCCTGCACTCTGAAAATCAGAATGTGCTAGACAAGTCCCAGCTGCGCATACTGGCAGTGGTATAAAAGGATTGGAGAGAAAGATGAAGAGACAAGGCCTGACGCTTGCTGTGCCACCTTGCTGTAGTTGTTATCAAAGGATCCTTGGCTGGCTTCTAGGCAATAGGCTCCTTTCCCAGGAATATGGCCACGTTTTTAAAAACTTAATATTTGCAGGTCACTTAAATTAATGACTATATTAATATGGTGTAAAACTTTAAATTGCTTAATAGTACGATCATCTAAGTGAATACAGATTTAATCAGCATACGAAGTGCTTAACACCTTTATGTCTTCAGAAAATGTGGGTTTTATTGCTTTCTTTTTTTTAGAAACAACTCTAATTTTCTAGAAAAACTCTGTAAAGCTAGTGACTGTGTGTGTGCTATGAAACCAGATGCTCTAGTACAGCAAATCAGATCATATATGCTAGAAAGAAGATAACTGCTTGTTATAATATCCCATTGGTATCAGTAGCGAAGCATGTGTAGCTGTCTTCTGTGAGAAGAAAAACTCTTTAGTCTCAGAGTGACAGAGGTGGAGCCACAACTCCTGCCCTCCAAAAGTTGTAGCTCTGTAGCTGTAATTCAGTGAAACTGGGCCTGATACACAAAGCATAAACAGTTGTCTGCTGGCTGTCAAAGAGATTTTTTTAAAGGTATTGTATCATATCCTGTTTCTGTTAGCCTGTCAAACTAAATGAAGCTTTAATTTGCTCTGTTGATTGACTGCCAGTTACTGGAGAGGACAATCCAGTAGGAGCTGTTATCTCTGAAATCGCAGGGCCTTTGCTAGTTTATAACTTGGAGAAGTCCTTTAGAACACTGATTGTTTCCTTCTGCAATGCCACAGTGAAAGCAAAGCTATTGTCTTTGTGTTTGGCTTCTTTCCTTAAAAGCTTTTGTATTTCTTCCTCTGTAGTAAACCAGTGTATGTAGTGCTGCCAAGGCTGTCTGCTCAAGTTTCTTTGGCTCAGTGCATCGGTTCCATTAGTTTGTGTCTTAACAAAAGTAAGTTTACACAATAGCAGATACATCTTTGCTATGGAAAAAAGTTGTCTGCTCAGTAGATGAGACCTTTTATTTAAGCCCAAAGATGTTGTTTTCTTGTGAGGCTGAATTAAAACATCGTGCAGGAACTGCTTCAATTAAATCAAGTCTTCCTAAAAAGAGAACCCAAGAAAAGACCAAGTGTAATACTTGCATCCAGTGCTTCCCCATCAGAGGAGGAATAGAGTAAACTGTATATAGGGATCTCTAGCTTGCCAAATGGAAGGTAGCCCCTTCAAATGTTAGTTCTATACAAAGTGCAGTGAATTTGAACTTGATAGGTGAATATAGGTTTGCTGCTGGTGGCTGAAAAAGGCTTTGCCTTTTTTGTTCAGTATTTGAAACTTATTTATAGATTGCAACCACACTGGCCTGTGATCAGCTGCACTCCAGTGATCCTTTGGTGTGAACGTGGAGGAGCTTATGAAATACATGTTGATCAGCACAGGCAGGAGAAGAATGTCCAGGCAAAGTTGTAGCAGCATTGTCATCTGGTTTGTAGGCATAAGTGTAGAAAGCCCACCTCTTCCATGGCTGAAGGAGAGTAGATGACTCTACTCTTACTGCCATGAAAGTGGACACGTGCAAAGCAAAACTCCCTGCAGTTTTGTTGGGACTTCAGTAAGCCTTACAGACAGTGCTTCTGGGATACAGTATGGCAGATCTATGGGGAGAACATGAGTGGGTTTCTACCAGTTATCTTCCCCTTAGTCTTTATGGTCTTATATTTTTAAAGAAACAAGCAACAACTCCTGCCCTTTGATGTACATGAATGGATACAGCTTGCTAAGTGCCGACATGATAGAATAGAAATCTATTCCCCAAAAGCTTACATGAAAACCTTGTGAGCAATCCCTTGTCCCAGGTTTGAGTATGGCTTCTTAGTAGTCTCATAAATACTGCAATTATGTATAGAATAGACAGACACAGGCTTAATTTAATTGAATGAACAATTAAAAAATGGTAACTGAGTAGAGGAAGTTGCAGTTTACGTGTGTGGAAAAGAGTAGTTCCTTCAGTCGGTCATTTTACTGACTACATCTGATTGTTGTTTCACTACCATTGATTGTTAATGGATTGCTGTCTTAGTGCAGTCTGGTATTGACTGCTATTTTTCTTGCAATTGATTGCATTTCATTGTTAGTTCACCCTCTTGCCATCTTTTTCCTAAATTGTTTTATGTTGGCTTTCCCAGCTACCATATTTTTCTGGCTTGTGCTCTTCTGTCCATTGAGCTCATCTGCATTCTCCTAATCTATTCTTACCTTGTCTCACTTATGCATGTGCCCTGCCACTCTCCCAATGCTGCCTCAGATGCTTTCAGGGCAGTTTTTGAAATTTGCATTCTTGTTTTGATGTGTAGTCTTAGCTGTTTACTGCTGCTCTTTTCCTTGCTCTTTTGCTGCTTCTCTGCACTCTCTGCTGCACCATGGGAGAAGTTCAGGAAAGTGAACCTGCTTTCTAATTGTATCTTGGAAGTAGCTAAAGAGTCAAGATCTGTGTGGAAGAAC
This sequence comes from Psophia crepitans, assembly GCA_013399095.1. NCBI lineage: Eukaryota > Metazoa > Chordata > Aves > Gruiformes > Psophiidae > Psophia > Psophia crepitans. The sequence continues at coordinate 757,524 of VWZZ01005916.1, read as the reverse complement.
CTTCTGCAAATGTTAGAGGATGAACTCCTTGAGCACGATTGAGAAGCTGGTGGCTCTTTTGGTGTCCTGCCTTCACTGCCTCCTGTTTCCTTAAAGGACAAGTGAGCATGAGTTAGTTTGCCATCTAAATTTTGTTGTATTCAGGGCATATTGTCTGCTCACCCACCCCTGCCTCTTGCTATTCTTCAGCCTGATTTTTTTTTCTGTTTTTCCCCTGCTCCCTCTGTAAAACTGCACTGTGCTGAGGATTACCTTAATTAAGGTAATCAGAGGATTACCTTCCTACCTTGATGGGTGTCAAAACCTGCCCCCACTTTCAAAAAAACACACCCCAAAACCCACCCTAAAACAGAACTGAACTTCCATAGCATTGTAGAGTGTGCATTTTTTTGCTTTGAAGTTTGCTGTCCCTGTATATAGGGCATTAGGAGAAGCCTGTTGCCCTGATGGTTGGCTGTGACTCTGCTACAGACTGATCGCTGTGCTCAGGAGTTTTGTACACAGAAATTCAAATTCTGCACCTTTTGGACAGCATGAGAATCTATGCATCAGCAGCTGATTTTTTTCATCCTGTTTCAGTAGGTGAAATTGAGTAGGAAGCACGAAATTTGAAGGGAACACCAACATCTAGGAAGGTAGCTGCCTGCCTCATATGCCCCAGTATCACTAGAGGTGCTACTGCTGTTGTGGAAAGAGGCAGACCCTGGGAAAAAACACCCTACACTTCCACATGAGTCACCTTTAAAAGTGTTGTGGATATTGAGACAGCTGTGTATGGGTTACAAATAAGAGATGCAGCCCTGTGGTTTTCAGTTAGGTCAGTCCCCATCTTCCTCCTTCAGTCCCATTCATCCCAAATAAAAGTACTCTGCTGTACAAAGCTAGTTATAAAGAACAAATGAAGCTTTTCACTTTTATACCTTGAGGTGGGAAATTTAAAGGTATAGTATTTGATCTGAATGATTTGAAATACTATGGGTCTTAGTTTTCATCAGATGCTGTGGTACCCTCTAATATATTGCCCTTCCCATTACCACTTCTTAATGAAGACAAATTTGTAATTTGAAATGCATCGCTCTAAGAATAACAAAAAGATCCCATTCCTTTTAAACTTGGTGACGCTGCAAGCAGAGTACACTCTGGGGGAAAAAGACAAAGACCAGAAGCTATTATATGCTGTTTACAGGGACACTGGCATAGTTATAAATTGCACATCAAATAAAGATGTATTTGTAGTGGACTCTTTTTCAAAAAGCCCCAAATCCTTGATATGTATGACTTTTCTATATGAAATACGGAGAGTCACAGAGATGGTACGGAAGATATTCAGGTATAAAGGTGGTCAGAAACATCGTGTTCAAAGTGTTTCAGAAAACTAAGTTCCAACACATTTGGTGGGGTGATAAATGTGCTTTAAGCCTAGATATCAGCAATTCTGTTTTAGTTGAATTTACTTAAAAAGAAAAAAAAAATACATTCAGTCTCATTCAGCTTAGCTCCCTGTAGGTTTTCAAGGGGCAGCTATTGTTAGTTAAAGGATAAACTTGTATTAGAAGATATCTGTAGAATAATTCAGTATGCTCTGAATTTGTTCATTGCTCCTTGGGGATTAAGACACCTGGTGGTAAAGAATGAGGCTATTAAAGCTTTCTAGAATAAAACTGATTCTATTACTAATGAGATGTAAGGATAAAAGAATGTTAGCTTTATAGTTAGAACTCTTAATGGCCTTACAATAGTAGGGATGGTTGTAAATTGCAGGAAACAAAGCTGGAGTTTGAAACTGCATTTCTTGATTTCTTATTGTTTTGATGTCTGATGGCTGGAATTACAGAATGGCTGATGTTGGAAGGAACCTTGGGAGGTCACCTGATCCAACCTCCCAGCTCAAGCAGTCCCACCTAGAGCTGGCCCTGTGATGGAAAAAAATATTTATTTACTATGTGGTAAGGTAGCATCCATGCTGATGGTTCACTGAGCAGCCAAAGAGCTCTGTGTTTCCTAATCTGTTTTCCTACTACCTGCTTATGGTAAATGAGTGTTGGAGATCCTCTAACAATTCAAGCAGCTTTCATCTTGCTTCTGCCTTCTTTCACAGTCTGCCGCCTTTCATCCTTCATCCTGAGCTTACATGTGGTGTTTCACTAATCAAAACTTTTTGAAGATGCAAAGGTCTTGCAATAGACTTACAATCTCCTGATTGGATGCAGAGACCTTTATGTGATTGCACTAGCAATGAAATATTATGACTAGGGAAATGGGCAAATGATTACATGAATTAATCTCTTCCCCCTACATATTAATTCCAGAGAAAGCTATTACCATTGCAGACTTAAGTTTTCTGTAAAAGAAACCTTGAGTTAGTGCAGCTTTCACTACTTCTGCTTGGTGTTGGCAAGCAGATGTCACAGGCTTTCCAAATGTTAACAGCAGTCTCGTGTTTGGATCTTTATGGTGATCGTTCAGGATACTCTTTCTTTTCTGAGAAGGAAGATGAGAGAGAAGATTTTGTTGTTTATTTGTTTTGGTGTGGTTTTTTTGAGGGTGGGATGGTGGTGAATTGTGTGGAAGATCTTTCAAAACCTGTTCAGGGTAAAACAGTTTCTTCAACAGAAAACTGCAATTTCTGTGTGGGGATGGGTGGGAAGTACATACTTGCAGCTACAAAAAAAGGTGTTTGGGGCCCCCTTTGGGGACAAGGCTTTGACTTCTGCAAATGGGAGAGGGAAGAAAAGATGGATAGCAAACTGTTGTTGCTGTAGTAGTCATGGTTAGTCTGAGCAATCAAGGGAGATGTGCCACCCAAGACGGTGGTTGTTGGTGGCAGGGAGTTTGGCCAAACTGAAACTTGCTCATTGTTATTTTTCTTTTTATCTTGCGTAGTGTGTGTGCTTGCAGGTAAAACCTTTCTTCTGGGAATAGGGAATGGAATAGTTTGAGAAAAGAAACAGAGGTGGCTCAAGATTTGTGTTGAATATCTCTGAGACCCCTATGCAAGTCTGATGGAACACCTTGTGACTGATAGATGACAAGAAATGCTCGTATTTGGGCTTGGGGATGTATTTGGTGTTTTCCCTTGACTATCCTGCACAGAAAGGTTTAAAGTTGCAAACTTTTAATATCTTACTTTTTTCATTTTGAGGAGATTGAGTTAGGTGTTTAACATTCTTGTGGGCGTATGTTTTAATTATTGAATTGGGAAATGAGTTACAATGTTTTGCATTTTGCGTAGAAAGTAGGAGCCGTTGTCACTTGCACATCCTACCTTGTTATTAATAGTGAATGCTGCTGTAATCCATGTAGTAAGATGACCTCTTCCAAATACCTGTTTTGGGGAAGGAGTGGTAGTGATCAGCTTTCTTCTGTGTGCACTTAACTTACCAAGTCTGTGTGCTTGGATACTAATATGATAGGTGCCTTGGAAATACCTACTATGGAAAGCAGTGGAGTACAAATCACTTTTTCTGTTGAGCCAGGCTTGAAGGACTATGTTTTTCTGAAAATGTTCTCAGTTCCTGTATAATTGATTGTGGGAGTAGGAGGGGTTACAGCTGCACAGTAGACATCTTAATCAATGAGACTATTTCTACTATTAAACAGTTGGGGTTTTTTTGAGCCAAGCACTTAATAACAAACTAAGCTGTCAGTCGGTGTTACAGATGCTACTTAGGAAGCTTAAAGGCTGTAATATTGAGAGAACAAAGCTAATGTAAACATCCTTTATAGTTCATGAGGTTAACTTTCTACTTGCTCAAGCTTTCAATAATTGGTTTCCTTCATGTCTGTCCCTTTCATTGCCCCCTCCTTGTAGAGTTCTCCTTGGGTTCATCAACTCAGTTCACAGCCTGGCGTTAATCTTTGCTGTGTGCTGTCCTCTGTTATCTTTGAAAATACTCTGTAGTTTTTCTTCAACAGATAGATTTACAATGCTCTTCTTAATCTTGGCTTTGCCATTCTATCTGAGCTGCTTGGCATAATGCTTAAATAAAGCTTTAAAGAAAATTCATGTGTTCAAGTAATTCACGAATATGCCTGTACTTAAGAGCAGGGGAGGGAGAGTGCCTGTATACTGGCTGATCAAGAGAAACTAAATTTCTTATTAGTGTGCTAGAAAGAACTTGCATAAAAATCCTCTATTCTAAATACTTTTTCTTGTCCTCAAATTATATCTGAGATTATGATCTTTATGTTGATGCTACTTTATGGCCTCTGGACTCTTTTGGTTTATTTTTAATTTATAGCTGTTCTTATTCTTCCCTCTTTCCCCTATTTTTGTCATGCTGGAAATATTTGGAGTAAAGTCAAGTTCTGGAAATAAACAGATTTATTACACTGTTCAAAGTGGCTGTATCCTGCTCAATGGACAGCTGGGATCAGCATAGAAGAAATGTGTTTCTTGAAAGGCAGAATGGGCAGCAGACTATGTCATTGGGAAATGAGAAAGTAATTTCATAGGAAATTTGTAGCAAGCTTGGAACACTGTCAAGTATGGAATGACAGGCAGATGACATGGCAATATTCAACTTTCAATACCATTGTGAGCTAACTGCTTTGTGCTTATTTTGCAATGCTTGTCGTCTTTTCCAGTTTGGATCATAAAAAAAAACTATTTGAACAGTTGGGAACGGAAAGTGTCAACCTTTTGGTCTTGACTAACTTTCTCTTTAGCCTTCTCCCTCTCATCTATCTTTTCCTCCACCCTGACGCCTTCTTGAGTTTTTGACCATTTCTGGTCCAAGTAATCTGACAAGAGAAATGTTCTGTGGGTTAGTCTCCTTTCCATTAATAGTTTTGGTAGAAACACAGCAGACAAGCTGGCCAGTCTGCTGTGTGTTTGTTCAGTTGTCCAAGCTGCTCATCTAATGGGCTCCTCCAGGGAGCATGTCTTAACTCTGGCCAGAGTTGTCTTCCTGTCCTCCATATAGTGAGTTACTGCTTCTTTCAGTTGTGTTGTTTCTTTCCTAGAATTTCATAATATGGACACTTCTGAACAACTCCAGTGAAGACTGAGGTTTTTAGGATTTCTTCTCCTCCATGTCCCCGAAACGCTTGTTTATATAGCAATCAGCCTAGTGAGATCCTGTACTCAACTGGAGCCTTGCTAAGTTGTAGTGATGAGCATTGGCATTTCTTTTGTTTTTGAAGAGCTTGCTTTCCTTTCCATTCCCCTTAGTACTTCTAATCCTACTTGGGTAATAAGATTGTTTGGCTTACCTACTAAAAAATCTTAATTGGAGCATGTTCTGTGGTGTATATGTACATGTTTGTCTTAAAGGTCTATCTGATCTACTGACTAGCCCTTCATAGGGTTTAAAATTTGTGATTTTTATTACTTGATGATGAACTGTTTGTTTTGTGGGTTGGGTTTTTTGTTTTCCTTTTTTTTAAAGGAAATACAGGTGATTGTTTTCAGCCTGTTGAGAGCTAGATGTGACAGCAGTAAGACATGGAGAGAGAAACCGTGTAGAGAGTTTCTCTTTAAAAGGTGCTTTTCTAATAAAGACAGCTTTGGAAATACTAATCGTAGGTTGAGGCTTGCTGCATTTCCATAACAAACAAAGTAAAAATTAAGTATTGTACGTGGGAGTGTGTGTAAGAAAGGAGGATAAGGTGGCTGAGAAGTTTAAGCAGAATCCAATAATTAAAGTTGGAAAGTGAATGGAGACTATTAACGTTTCTATACTGTGAATCCATTTAAGGTCCTGTGCTTTTTGAGTCATGTCTTCCAGATTCCATGCACGCTCAGTAAGAGGGAGAGGCAGAAGATGGCAAGAAAGGAAAAAGGTGAGGGACGGTTAATGCTGTATTCTCTGGGCCCTTTGAAAGGGTGTAAGAGCGAAGGGTGTACACACACATGTGGGCAGAACTTGCAGTGGCTAATTTACCTGTCTTAAAGGTAAATGTTTCGGTGAACTTTCTGTCCTCAAAATCTACACTGCTAAAGCAAAAAGAAGGGCTGTTGTCTGTAGTATGCCAGCGTGCTACTTTGCTGGCTGTGAGGAACAGACTTATTTTTTGGGCAAGGTAGTCAGGCATGAAAGCTTTTACCAATCTCTAGAAGCAGATGTGATCTACAGCCCTGATACTGCAGCACTTCCATCTATAGATTTTGACTTGTTTACCCAATCTGTTTCTTCTTCTAATTGAAAAGTAGAAAGAAATGTAACCTACCATCCGCAGCTGCAAAGCTGGGAGTCAAAATGACATGAAAGGGAAAAAAATAATATAAAAGGACAAATACTTTTAACTTTGAGGTGTTCAAGATGTTGATCATGTCCCTGTATCTACAGCTGTATAGTTGTTGTCTGTAACAACTTAAAACATTCTTGTAAGAAATGGAAGTGGTGCCTAAAATAACTCCAGCACTGAAGTATGACAAAAAGATATGGAAACTGCTGGCAACAAGTACAAACCAACAGTTTTAAAAATGCTAATGAAGGTTAAAGCATCTGAAAAGTCTGTGGCAGCTGAGGCTAAAGGACAGCTGGCTCCTTTGTCAGAAACCAACTTGGTCTTAACAGGGTGGGATGGAGGAGTCTGGCCTCTCCAGAATGTTAAGCACGGTACCATATAGTAGCGCTACTATGAAAAATTCAGTTTGTGTTTGTTTTCACTAGTAAATATTAGCTGTTTAATCTGATACTCATCCAAAAGTAGTGTGAAAAGGTTGAAAAATGATCTAACATCAAATACTAACTACACTGTTATCTAGGGAAAATTAAATCAAATGTGTTTTAATTATCAGTCCTATTTTATTGATTAACTATTATTGCATACTTCATGTTTTGCAAGGTAATTCCTTTTAAGGAAACTTATTTGCATGATTAATTCAACTCAGACCAGGAGTAAGTGCAGAATTCAATACAGAGGGTAATCAACTTGGAGTTTTCAAGTCAAGGTTAGATGTGTGTCTGAATGGTATTTTCTGGTTAAGTTGGCATGTGTGAGATGGATGCAGAAATTAATGTGAGGCTCTAGAAGGTGCTACGCAGGAAATTGGTGAGATTATCGTCATGGGTCATTCTGGCCTCAAGGTCACCACGTTGCCATGCACCATTCCTAGTGGTGAAAGGTGAAAAATTAAGTTGTTTAATAATGACCATAGATGAAGAGACCTTAAGGGCTATTTCTCCAATATCTGAAGTCCTCAAGTCTTTCCTTCTTTGAGTAATAAACATTCGACTCCTGGCTTAAAATTTTTATACAGGTAGTAGGCTTCATTTTAGCCTTCTCTTAGTTCTAAGGTGGTGGATGGTTAAGATTATTCTTATGCCTTGCTGTGAGCTGTGCTGCTTTTGTCTCTTTCACAGCAACTCTTATCCTCTTGAATATTTTGCCTGTTTAACTTTACCCTGGAGAGCTCGCCTGCCCAGCTCAGTGTGGTGGCAGGAATGCTTATGGTGGCATAAGGAGAAGAGGGAAGCGAGGCATGGGGGAGGAAATCACAACATTTTTCCTGGGGACAGAGAAACCTCTTTTGACAGCAGTGCTGGTTTGTGCTGCTTTAAATGCTGATCGTTATGCTGTATGGACTCAGTGCTCCAGAAGTACATCTTAAACATGAACTGAGATGTAACACAAAAATCCTTTGCAGAGCAAGTTAGTTCAGAGAGTACGCTTTTCTCAAAAAAAGACATGTCAAATAAAGCCTCTGCTATTTAAGTTCCCAAGTTTTTTCTCTAGCCTATTCTCTGTGAATCTATTCTGTTCCTACATGTGCTACTTGATTTAAGGTTAATGTCAGATGGGAAATATGTGGCTGTGAAACTACTAACATGGAACTAATGGAATGATTTTAATTCCTTTAAGTGACCTATCCATTTTCGGCTTTATTACTGCATGGTCACTGCTTCCCTCAGAGCTTTGAAAATTGGAGCTGGGGGAGAGGAAGCTTTGTGCACAACTTAAAATATTCATTTTGACAAAGGTTAGAGACTTGACTGGGCTTTGTTCCTCTGTTTCTGTTTGTCGAGGCTGGACAGCTTTCTTGAGAAGCTCGCTGCGTGTTTTTCTTTGCTTATGAAGGTTTTTTGCCCTGTTCTTGGACTTTATCCTATCTCTTGCTTTCTGAAAACCAGGGTGCTTGCTGCCTGAACAGCAGTCTTCCTCTGTTGCTTGCTTTTCCCCTTTCTTTTGAAGGTATCCCCAAAGAAAAGTGCGAAGTGTAATTCCACTCAGCTTTAACACAATCATAGTTCACTTCTGTGGCTTAAGCCACAAACCTCTTTAGCTCCCTATACCCCTATGAGAGTATGGAAAGGGAAGAAGGGCTGAGGAGTAGGCAGACTGATTTCCATGGGGAGTTATGACTGTCTTTGAAACTGGCTGTTGCCACAGCAGACTGCAGGGCTGAAGGCTGTGCTATTTACCAGAAGTAAAGAAATAAGATCCAGCCCTGGGGCTGGTAGGATTTTGAATGAAGAAGATCCACCAATTTCCCACACGCTGGGGAAAATGATGTTGTGAGACTCTCAACTGATGAAGATCAAATCTTGCTGGAAGTGGCCTGAAGATGGAGTAGGGATAAATTTTTGAAAAGCTAGAGGTTACATCTTGGATCTGAGTTGCTCTCTTGTGTTCCTGATGGGAAGCAGAAGCATGGTAGCACGTGGGTTTGCCTTGCAGAACTAATGCATAGGCCCTTTGCCACTGAGTCAAGTTGGGCAGTCAGTGCCAGGATCTCTGGGCAGAAGAGAGACTATTAGTATCTGAATACTATGTATGCAAGGTTAATGCCGCAGAGCTAAGAATGTAGAGGGAATGGGAGACCCGTGAGCGGAGGTGTGCATGATACTGCAGTGAGCTGCAGACTGCTTACTCATTTCTCATGCAATCAAACTACTCAGGGAATTGGGAAAATTGCTGGTTTGCTTGTTTGAGAGACTCATGGTATAGAATGTCTGATAAACTGGACCAATATTGACTACTGAAAGAAAAGTTTGAGGGCTGTTTTTATTAAAATTCTTAAACTACAGAATCCTCTTAGCTCAAGGAAAGGGTGTACTGAAGCAAGATGAAGCACACAGAAGGATTTTTAAACTTTAACTTGTGTGTCTTCTATACATGCAGCTGTCATGGTACTGACTTCAGAGAACTGATGATATTGTCATCTGCTTGGGGAACTAGAAGACAGAACTCCCAGAGCGTATCTGTGTCTTGGTCACCTGTTCGCTTGGTGTAACACTTGGTGACTCTTGTAATATTTTCATTCTGCTGTGCTTCCAAAATTAAGAAACTATGGTTGTCTCTTTCAAAAGAAGTATTGTGGTAGACTAATTCAGACTTGAGGAAAAGAAACTACTGGACAGAGTCCAGTGAAGGGCTACTGAAATGATTAGGGGACTGGAGCCTGTCTCATATGAGGAAAGGCTGAGAGAGCTGGGTCTGTTCAGCCTGGAGAAAAGTCTGAGAGAGGATCTCATTAATGTTTATGTCTAAAGAGTGCATGTCGAGAGGAAAGGGCCAGACTTCTCAGTGGTGCCCAGTGACAGGACAAGGGGCAATGGGTGTAAACTGGAACACAGGAAGTCCCATCTCATTATGAGGATGGAACTTTTTTAGGATGAGTGTAATGGATCACTGGCACAGGCTGCCCGAAGAGGCTGTGGAGTCTCCTTCTCTGGAGATATTCAAAACCCACTTGGATGTAATCCTGTGCTACATGCTCTAGGTGATCCTGCTCTAGCAGGGGGGTTGGACTAGATGATCTCTAGAGGTCCCTTCCAACCCCTGCACATCTGTGAATCTGTAAAAGCCTGACATGATTCTTATAGTAATAGTGTGGTTCCTAAATTGCTTTGCAGTCCTAGAGTAAGGAAAGTCTGTGATTGAACTTGCCTGTATTTCTGTAGTCTGCTTCCCTGTCTGAGAGGGACTGTAGGAAAACTGGGATGAATTTGACAACTACTTTTACTTGTGTAAAGGAGGAGGGGAGGAGGGTGTTATTGATCCTGCCAGATTACTTGAGTCGAAGGTGGTAACATAACATTGTAACAATGAATTGCTGAACAGCTAATAGTTGCTTGGAATTCCTTGATTTCAGAGCCTTCAGCCTGCTTAGTCCTGTGGAAAGCTCTGAAAGCATCAGTCCTGTATTAAAGATAAATTAAAAAAAAGTAGAAAAAGCTAATGTCAATTAAAGTATTAATGAAAAATGCTGAATTTACTGGCTTTTGTTTTCATTCCTGTGTGCTGCAACTAGATGAATTCTGTGTGCTAGTCTTAAAAATTGTAGAAGATGGCGATGACTGTCCTAAAGAATGAAAAAGCAGAAAATTTAGGTTTCACATTGGAACCGTTTTATTTTTGTCTTCAAGGAAGCTGAACTGACCCCTATAAATAAAAGCAAATGTACAACTGTGCAGAAGTGAAAGCAAACATCGTAGCACACTTATCTGCTGTTGACTCCTGCTTGTAACATCACTTCTGGAGAAAGATGACTGTGCAGCCTTAGCTACCAAGACCTCACAAATATAGCAGGCTGTTGTCACGTTAAGATGATGCTTTAAATCGTCTCGCTGCTTAGAGGCTTTCAGGAGCACAGCCAAAACAAAAACAAACAAGAAAAGCAGCCCTGTGTAGGGAAGCTAAACTCTTCTGAGTTCTGTCTTAAAAGATACTTGAAGGAAAAAGACGTGGGAGGTGGGGTGAAGGCAGGAATACAAGTTCCATGTATAGGTGGTCTCTGGAAGTGGTAACATCATCTGGTTCCCTCTGCCTGGGAAGACAGCTCTGAGGATGCTGCTGCAGTAGAGCATAGTGCCAGATTTTTTTTCTTCTCGCTTGTGTGCCGTACTGATATTGATGTTTAGGGACTGCAAGATCTTCCCCTTGAACTTGGGTAAAATAACACTATCATTCAGTGTCAGCTTAACTTCAGGCATGTTGATTTTGGTCCTTGTTTGTCAACCTGTGTTACTTCTGTGTTTCACATTGTTCGGAGTGCAGTCCCTGAGTAGCATCTCAGTACACCTTTTTAATTTGTCTTATTAATCTTCCCCTCCGCCCCCACTTTAATGCTTCTCCATATTGGGCTGAGTTAAGACTCTAGCCTTTATGCAACACTGCTCCTGTCTTGTTTTTTGACAAATCAAGCCCTTGGAATATAACACTTGGCAGCCATGTGGGTTGAATGCTGAAAAGTATAAGATCATATTCACGCTGTAAAATGCCACAGTGCATCCAGCCAAATAAATGTGAATTCTACTGTTTGCTGCAAAGATATTGTTGTAGGGGTTCTGTCCTGTCTAGATGTGACAAACCCATGCCATTATGATATGCGAAGATGTACGTCTCTATTCTCTCATTTAATATTTGTAAAGAAAACAGATAACGTCTGGAAAATGAGTTTCACTTGCAGAACTTCTCTTGTATGCTCTGTTCTCAAATGTGTCATAACTGTTGATGAAAACACGAGCAATTTGCAAAAGCACTGCATATAACTGCCTTGGCAGGGGGGTGGGTAGGCGGGAATGAGCAATATGGCAGATAATAGGACAGTGGACCTTGAGCCACTGTGACAATGAGCTGCTGAGGGAGTTAATTCACATTAGTTAAAACCAAAATAAACTACTGCTTTCAACTCAAAAGCTGTACAGATTTGATTGCATTCTTTTCTAGCAATCTCTATACAATAGTAGATGCAGAACCCGTGAAATTATATACTGGAGTTTTTCGTTTTGTGTGTGGTGGTGTGTTTTAAATGGTTTTGTGGTGGTTGTTTTTCTATCAAATCCTTTTTTTTATTGGAGAGCTAAGTTTGTCTTAAAATAGAAAAGTGTAAGTTGAAATGCATTCAGTGAGAGAAAGGTGTCTGTAAGTTAATATGTCTGATTTAATTGAAGGGTTTTTTCTTAATATTCAGCTTATTGGAGGTATTGCAGTGATGGAATGATGAACTGGTGGCCAGGTTTACACTGCTATAGGATTCATGATCCTGGGGAAAAATAGCTAACTCTACCCCTTGCCTTCTGATCCAGCACCATGGCTCTTTAAGAAGTGTGACTGTTAAATAGTAATTTGAAAAGTTTTGGGGAGCTTAACTTCCTTGGGACGCTCTGTGAAAGGTGAAAAGATTTGGAGTTTTTCTTGCCTAGTGAAAATACAGGTTATTTACAATGAAGTGATATTCTCTGTCCCTGAGGTTGTGATGAAGACTTCTTCAGGGTTTTTTTTGTGAAATTCTCTTTTTTTGTGCTTGGAAGCTCTAATGTTGCAAGTCTCTGGCTCTCTGTGACTGCAGGCTCTGTCTATCTTTTTGCTCAGCCAGTTCTGGGACTGGACCATTGCTGGCTGTTACAGAGAAACCAGTCAGTTATAAGCTTAAACAGATCCTTTTAAATACGCTCAGTTCACTACGCCATAAAGAACCAGCTTAACTAATTAAATTTTAAACCACAGCAAGAAGAGCCGGAAGTCTATCTTTGGATGTTCTTTCCTTTATTTTGCTTCAGCAGCTTGGAGACCTTCAGGATGAGTCAGTTGACCAAATGTAGGCATCCAGTGATGCTACAGGATTCAAGACCCTGTACGGGACTAACAGATATGATGTAAGGTGCAGGGGAGACCTGCACCTCTCTGCAGCTGTGGCAGGAGACAAAGCAAGGCACTGGTGCATGTTGAGAGGGAACAGTAGGTGTCTTTTGATTAGGCTTCTGAATTCCTAAATCTCCTCTACTTTTTCAGCCCTTGTACTCCACTGTGATAGTATATGATAGTGGTGTCCCTCAGGGGTCTGTATTGGGACTGGTACTGTTCAACATTTTCATTGATGACACAGACAGTGGGATTGACTGCACCCTTGGCAAGTTTGCCGATGACACCGAGTCGAGTGGTGCAGTTGATTCACTTGAGGGAAGGGATGCCATCCAGAGAGACCCTGACAAGCTTGAGAGGTGGGCCCGTGCAAACCACTTGAAGTTCAACAAGGCCAAGTGCAAGGTCCTGCACATGGTTTGGGGTAATCCTAAGTACAGCTGCAGACTGGGTGGAGAACAGATTGAGAGCAGCCCTGAGGAGAAGGACTTGGGCATGTTGGTGGATGAGAAGCTCAACATGAGCCAGCAGTGTGTGCTTGCAGCCCAGAACGCCAACTGTATCCTGGGCCGCATTGAAAGAAGCGTGACCAGCAGGTTGAGGAAGGTGATTCTGCCCCTCTGCTCTCATGAGACCCCACCTGGAGTACTACATCTAGCTCTGGGGTCCCGCTGTTAGGGAACACCTCTGAACACTGTTAAAGTGGGTTCAGAGGAGGCCTGTGAAAATGATCTGAGAGCTAGAACACCCCTCCTATGAAGAAAGATTGAGAACTCTTGGGCGGCTCAACCTGGAGGAGAGAAGGCTTCCGAAAGACCTTATTGTAGCCCCTCAGTACCTAAAGTGAGCCTATAAGAAAACTAGGGAGAAACTTTTTACCAGGGTTTGTAGTGTGATAAGACAAGGTGTAATGATTTTAAACTAAAAGAGGGTAGAATTACATTAGATGCAAGAAAGATATCATTTAGTATGAGTGTGGTGAGCTACTGGGACAGGTTGCTCAGAGAAGTTGAGTTCTCTATCCACAGAAGTGTTCAAGGCCAGATTGGATGGGGCTTTGGGCAACCTGGTCTAGTGAAAGATGTCCCTGCCCATGGTAGGGGGGGTTGGAAGTAGATAATCTTTGAGGTCCATTCCAACCCAAACCATTCTATGTTTATATGTTATTACAGGATTTTTAATGAAATGCTGAGTTCCTTTTCCAGTAGCATAGCCGACATTTTGTTTCTAAAGCTGTGAGGGTAGATCAGAAGTACTTGTCTTCGTCTTTGTAGCTTGCCCTGCTCCCACAACACTGCTCAACTTTGCCTTTGTTCCTTCCATGGTGTTTCTACCTTTTGTATCTGCCCAAAAATGTAACTTAAATTCTTTATTCTGCTGGTTTGCTTGCTGTGTTGTGTAACTGCATCAATAAAAATACTCTTTAGAAGAGCACTTCACAAAGCATGTGTCTAGATTTGCAATGCAAAGCAAAACCTCCTTGTACAGGAGTCCTATGATCATTTAATTCTCATGAGTGCTGGTACACTGTCTCCCACTAACATTGTGGGATCACCTCCTGCTCTCCAAGAGTTCGTGAGTTAACAGTTGCTTTTGAATTTTGCTTTTTCTTGTGTCTCGCTGCTCAGTAGTTTCTTCTGTCATGTTTATGGCTGGCTCATATAATACATCCTTGACAGCAACATTTACCAGAACAGATGAAAGACATTGTATGAAAACAACATTTTCTTGTAACAACGGCTGTCAATCGAAATATGTGTCTGCTTCAACTGTAAGTGTAAGGATTTATGGTCCTAGAGTCACAAAAGAGGAAACCTCTTTTGAGGCTGGGAAAACTCTTCACAGGGCAAAAAAATACTGCAGGTAACTGTTCTTGTCCCAGGTCTGTTTGTCACTGAAGACAGAAACAACAGAATAACCCCTGGAACACAGGTTTGTAACACACTTTCAGACTATCCTACCTGACCTATGGGCAATTTGTTTATTTATTTCTCTAGAAGATGATGCTTTATTTTGTAACATGCTGAAATATCAGACTGTACTTTATTCCTTTGATTTTGAAACTGTATGCTATGCAAGTTGATTTAGGTGTTAAAAGTTTGCTTTGACATGTATGCCTCTGGATGCCAAATACTTTGCCTTGATCCAGAAAGTGCTAGGGGCCAAGAGATATTATTCTTATTGAAATGTACCTTGTCAAAACAAAAATTTTGGGGATGAGAAAACTGGTCAGTTCCAAAGCACAAGTGAAGCATCCCAGGACAGAGCTGGGATGTCTGATCCTGGGGTGGACGCCCTTGTGGTCAGGGCTGAATTCTCCCATCTGTTCAGACATCTTATGTGTTTCAAACAATTTGTTAAATGATTTGTTGAATGATTTGTTCAGTCAGCTGAACTGGAAGCTGCCTGTGCCTAGTCAACAGAAGTACTGAGCAGGAATACGCCTCAAGTCAGTTTTGTTTTTTGTTCTTTAAAATGCTTTATTTGAGAGCCCGGGCAGACATATTCTGCATTTGGAAATCTGAATTTCCAAACGCCATTTAGGAGACTGGATACTCTTATCCTTTTTGCTGTAATTCAGCAAGAACAGGTCTGAAGAATGAGGGAAGGTGGGGTGGTAATTAGTGCCCTGTGCTGTTACAGGCTGCTGTGGGATTGAGCACAGCCAACTCTTCCTTCTGAAACTGTGCGGGTCTGCAAAAGAGGGAGAAAGACATGAGGACAGGCAGGCCAGGATGAGGGACCATGTAGTTCAGCAATTATTTTCAGCTTACGGAGAGGAATGCTGAGATTCTGCCTCTGATTTAAAACAAAAGAACAACAGTCAACACCACCAAAACCCCAAGCAAAACAAACTCCACGTAGGTAATTCTTTGTACTTATTCTTAAATATGACAGTGTTGTTTGTTCTTGCAGGATGCTCTTTGGATGAGTGGAAATACTATCTTGAAGCACTCAAGGAGAGGATGAAATGGAGTGAGGGGAGTCTTGGGTATTATGGGAAGTTATTGAAAGCCCAGTGTTACTGTTTAGGAGTGAAGGTGTGCTATCAGTCTGGGCAGAGCACCTCTCAAGAGACAGACAGAGGAATGCCTCTTTTGTGCATTGATCAGGTGCAAGTGTCTGATGAGAACTTGCTCTTTTGCAGCTTTGAGTTCAACAGCTTGATGTCATGAAACTTGAAGTCTTAAAAGAGCAGAGGGTCTCCATGGTTTGTCAGCTAATGAAACACTGTTTTCAGAATTTCACTTTATCAAAGTCCTGGAACTTTTTTGTTTTTCTTGAAGGTTTTGTCATAACTATGAAGCTACTGCAGATGAAGAGAACTGAGCTGGTAGATGTTGCCAGGGAGTTTCTCCCTGAATCCAGTAGCCTCTTTTGTGGGAGCTCGTCATTTGCTGCTTTTCGCTAGCAGGGAGGATGCTGAAAGGTTTCTTTTTCTGGTGCTCTTGAGCTAGTGAAGTCATTGGTTCATTAGTAACTAAGAAACAGAAGCGTTTACAGGAAAAGCTTCTAGAAGCTGGTGATGGACTTTTCTCTGAAAGTAAAGTTGTTTTGATCCCATGTTTGGTTTTGTTTTGGTTTTTTTTCCTGAGAGGTGAGAGATTTGTGCAGAGTGATCCAACTGTAGATGAAATATCTTAAAATATGACTTGGGAAGCATAATTGATGTTATATCATTTGATCAGTCAAGCAGCCCTACAGAAGCGACCAAGAATAATTTTACCTCAAAAGGTCGCTTAGTCTCTCATAATGTCAGATGACTACATTAAACTTGAAACTAGGCAACAAAATATCAGAAGAGAGGGTAATTAATACGGAAATCTGGGGGATATCAGATGTCCTAAAGTATGATCTCATTTTATGATCTCTGAAAAAGGTATTGCTCAGGTATCTTTTAATGATATTTCTTTTGTACTGTCTATGAGACAGCATTGTAATTTTTGATGTACTTTCTCCTTTGACATACCTTCAGTACTTAAAGGAGACTAACTGGACTGTCAGAGATGCTGCCTGTAATGGGATTCAGATTAGCTCATTACACAGAAGTTTGAAC
The DNA here is from genome assembly GCA_013399095.1 of Psophia crepitans. Classification (NCBI taxonomy): domain Eukaryota; kingdom Metazoa; phylum Chordata; class Aves; order Gruiformes; family Psophiidae; genus Psophia; species Psophia crepitans. Next base: position 740,933 of record VWZZ01005916.1, on the reverse strand, counting down.
TAAGTAGTTACAACATCAGGTTAAATCCCCTCTCTTTGGGGAAGCTTGAACAACAAAGCTTGCTCCCATTACTAATGCGTTTCCAGAATATCTCCTGGTTTTCAAGAAGCGTTATACTGGAAGGACCGATCCTCAATGGGATTGCTTTGTCATGGGATGAACAGTGAGTCAAAGGACCCGTATTAATATGAAGTTGGGGTTGTTTTGTTTTTTCTGCAGCAGTTAAAGAAACATAACTGTTCTTACCAGCTGGAGGTTGGAGCAGCAACATTTGTAGGACCTTTTTGACAAATTTATGGTAGCTGTTGAGAAATTGGATCTTGACTGATGGGCTTAGGGAAGTAGTAATACCATCCTATCATTCATATTCTTTCATGTCTACTTCAAATTAGAAGTGGAGAAAAATAGAGAAGTTTTGTTCTGTGAACAGCTAGCCCTGTTGCAGAGTTGTACTGTGCTACAGCCTTAGTTTTGAAATGTCTGCTCCCAGAGGTGCTGTTGCGGCAAGCCAAAGTGTCTTGTTAGGTGGGAAAGTGCTTTCAGGGAGGTGAATGTATTTAAGCTCCGCACAAATTAATTAATCTAAGTTTGAAACCTGGGAATCATTCTTTCTTGGGCAGGAGGAGTCTCATCTCAATAGGTACAAGATGATATTGGGTCACAGCAGAGCTTTCTGTGTTACCTGTGTTGTTTTCTGCCCCATCTGGGCTGTGAACTGAGAAGAAACCTGTCTCAAACTCCAGCTTATATTCAAGCTGTGAATTGAATAAACTTGCTTAGATGGCCAGGTTACCTTCCACTCTGCATTGGCTTTTATTGATGCAGACTTATAGCTTATGCTGACATAACAGATTATTTAATAAGATCCATATTATGCAGGAAAGAAGGTCAAGTCAGAAGGAGCATAAAGCTAGTAATGTGCAGTCTTCACCTGTCTTGGACTTAGTTGCTGTGCTGATCCTGAGCAAAATAGCCTTGAAATCATGTGTCACACTGGACTTTACAAAAAGGACAATAAATTTTAAAAGTAACTCACTGATGCTTCTGAGATAAAAGGCAGTAAATGTAATCTGAACCCTCCTCTCACGAGGTAGATATATCATCGTTACTATCCTAGGGAAGAATAACAAGGCCATACCAAGGTGTGGTTCAATGCCAGGTTGCCCAGCTTTTGCTTTTGAAGACTAAGATTAGCATTCTGGAGGTCCCAGTGGTTTTAACATTACATGTGGGCTTTTAGCAGCAAGTTGAAGTCTTGCTTATTATCCTGAAATGTTAAAAGCATGAAAAAAAGCTGTAAAGTATTCCTATTTAAAAACAGACAACCAAAGACATAAGAAATACAAATGTAAGGAGGAATTTCTCATTCTGTTGCATATAAGACCTTTTGTATGCTGATGGGAGAAGAGGGAAGAGGATAACCCCAGGAGTCACCAGCTGCTTCTGGAGCTCTGAGAATTCTCCGTTCCACTTTGTTTCACGGTGCATTTTGTCTGGTCTGAGCCTCTCGCAGGTCTGTACTCTCTGCTCAGATTTCACTGTATTAGAATAGTGCTTTTGTAACCCTGATCACCTTGGATCTGTGTGGAAGCCATTTTTGTCACAGCAGGAATAGTTTCAAAGATGTTGAAAAGTGATTAAAATGCTTCCTTTTACAGCAGGGTCTGTGAAGACAAATGATGGCTACAGAGGCTTTCCTATAAAGGTGTTAAGGATTTGTAAGGAATTCTGTCTTCAGACTGTTGAATGAGCTAATTTATTACTAGAGATTAATTACAGTTAATTATATACATACACTGAAAGGTTCCCAGTCTCTGTGCTCTTGCCCGTCTTAATTTTTCTGCATCTATTTTATGCTACTTGGGCTGCACCATTACTCATCTCCTTAACGTCCTTCATCCATTCTTGCTTTCTGACTCCATCACCTTAACCCATCATATGTGTTGCCATCCTCTTCTCCACTTTTCTGCGATATGTTTTCACCACAACAAAACTACTACTCTTTTTTTTTTCCTTTTCCTCCCATGGCTAACTGGAGCGGGGGAAGGAACAAAAAACCCACCCAACACAAACCCACAACTAAAATGCAAAGACCAGTGCTTTTAGTCCTGTGTTTTGTAAACCTATTTGAGCTTTTGCAATTTGCTCCAAATTTTGGATACTGACCCAGGAACCTTGTCCTTGGGTGTGTTTGTTTATTATTTAGATGTTGCAGAAGGAATTAAATTGCTTTTCAAGATAATACAGTATCTTTTCTTTGAATAACTGCTCGCACTGTAAATCTGTGGTGCTGTAGAGCTTGTGATTTTTGTTCATGTTGGCCAAAATCTCTTGGAAATGAGGTTCCGTGTACATTAAAATGAAATTTAAGTCAATTTGATAACAAAATTTGGTGTTTAGCTGAACCAAAGTAAACTGTTGCATAGGGAGAACAAATCTAGTCTTGGGACTTATATTTGATTGTTTTATTGTAACAGGCTATAGAAAATGGAAAACTGTCTACCAAATCAGTCATCTCCACAAAAAGGCATGTCTAATTATTTTTCTCTTGTAGTTTGCTAATCTCCTTGTTAGAATTGTCTTTTCACATTATGAGAAACCAATATAAGTAGAATGTTTCTACTTTTTCATTAAATGGAGGAGTAAAGGCTTGCTTTTTCCTAAGCTGTAATTAAAGCTGGTTATTCCTGCATTCATGAAGGCAATAGATGAAAACTTCATTTAGAAGAAAATACTTTAAGGCTTGCTGACTCCAAAAGAGCTAATTTTCTTCACGTGAGCAGTTTTAGGATATGTTCAGGATATTTTAAAAGGTAGACTTGTTTCTAAATGAAACTCTGTATGCATCTTTATCCTGTAATGATTTTAAAAGCTGAATTTGGATTAACTTGATGTGGTCATCTGCATGCATGATCAATATTTACTTTTTGGGGTGTATGACATTTAGTAACTTCCGAAATTATTCTGAATCATAGTTTAAAAGTTCATCCTGAAAATGCTCCTTTTGATTCATTTATTAAAGTGTCAACCTGGTGATGAGAGGGTGATGGAACAGTCCTGTATAACTTCAATAACCACCCTTGTAAAATGAAGACCTTTTAAACCATGCATAACTTGAAAGCTACTTTTCAAAGGCTGCCTGAGAGAAACTTAGGTTTGAAAGTTGATCTGTCTCCCCGTACTTTGGTCGTCCATCCTTATTCAGCCTACATCGATCTGTAGATGGTGTTTTAGTTTGAGTTACTGGTTATGTGTTTTTCTATGCACATCTATGGATCTAATTTAGGGGATGATGTTTTCTTTCTCCTTTAGGTATGTTGCGCATAGATCGCTACACTACAGACTTCTGTGTTTCCGTAGACACATGGGGTTAAAATTCAGTAGAATGCATTCCTTTTACACTAGGGACTTTATCACAGACAGACTTTGGCAGCATTTATTGGCATAAATAAGATGATTTAAATCAGGCAGACAAGGGTCAGAGTTTCAAAGATCCAGAGGCTTGTGCTTGTTTTGACTTCAGGGGGAACTGGCTAAATTCTTCTAAAATTATGGTCATGAGGCCCTAGCTACAGTTCTGTTGCATGTAAATATAGGCAGTTACTCTTGAAACACAACACAGGTATGTACTAAATTCTGGACTTCTCATCATGTGTGCAAGAGCATCTTTGTAATTAAATGTAGTGGCTTAATCCAGGCAGAAGCATGATGCGTATGGTGTTTTGGCTTTTTTGAATACTTTTTTTTTTAAATCAGAAGAGAAGAGGACTTGAAGTCTGTAGTCAAAAAATGCCAGTTCTACTTCTGTCCTTTTATATCAAGGTGATTGTGCTGTTATCTTAATTTTAGTCACATTGGTTGTAGTGGACAGCATTCAGTTTGGCTTTCCTGAAATGCAGTATAGGTTTAAAGTTACTTCTTTGTCTGAAAACAATCCTTCTCATGCCCCAGTTTCTTTCTCACCATCTGAAAAAAGTTTAGAAGCACAAATGAAAAAACAAAAATCAGCAGTTGAAGTTGTGAGGGTAAAATTACAAGAATTATTAACCTTCATGTGTCACTTAATAAACAGATTGACAGCTGGGATTAAATGCATTTTCTTCCACGCGGTGTTAGTGAATACTACCATTAGGTTCATGCTCTCGATTGTACGTCTGAGACATTCATGCTGGGCCTTTCTCTAGAAAAAGAATGCTGAGTTAGCTAGCTGCATTATTGATCGCTTACAGCCTGCTAATCCTGACATTTATAATTCAGTTTATACAAATGCAGAGAGAAGGACTGATACCCTTTTACTTCAATGTAATGAGTAAGCTGGGTGTCTCTAAGCCAGGTGGAGCATCTGGTAGGGTTGAGCGAGCAGAGCGAGCTAAATTTTGCAGTTTAACAGCTAATGTCCTTTGTGCTCAGACAGCGTTTGTACATACTTTTTCCCCTGCCCTCTCAGTACTTGGGGTGGCTGATAGTGGAACCTGCAGCCTGTCAAACAGTGCAGAAAGGAGGTCCCTGCTCTCTCTGTGGTTTCAGGAAAAATATGCTGGATGCAGGGGAAAAGCTGTTGTTCATGGAAGAAAAGCTGTGCTGGAAAAGCTTTCATCCACGTTCTGGAAGAGTGCTTGGAGAATATTTGCTGAATACAGTGAATTAACTTGGTTTCATTTATGAGATAGCAGAAATACTGCTGTTGGCAAGAAAACCACTCCTAAAAGTACTTGCTGCTGTCCCTGTCTTTTCATGAGATAATAAATCATCCAATTGGGGCACATTCAAGAAAGCAAGGCTAGCTCAGTTTGTGTTTTGGTGAGGACACAGTATAGTGTTTTGTTTTGTGTGTGTGGTTTGTCTTTTTTTCTCCAGTTCCTCATGACACAGATAGAAATCCCTTTCTTCAGTTGCAGTCAGGCAAACACATAGCAGCATCTTGTACCCTTTATGATAAGCAGTGCTGTTTTGGCTTGTGGTAGTCATTTTCACACCTACCTACTCAGGCTGCATGAAAAAATACACAATTTAAATCCCTACAGTATCTGAGATTCGTGATTTCTCTTTCAGAGTTCAGATGGGTCCCTCTCTGGGGTTATGCAGAAGTGGAAGGAGTATCAGCTCCAATGCCTGAAATACTTGTATGAAGCACCCCCCATTGCGGCAGGTAAGCCTGCTTGGTAGGGATAGGAGGTATGAGGTTTTTTAAATGCATGATAACACTAGCAAGGGAGTGATTATGAACTTGGAAATTCTTCTCCAGCTTACTTTCCAGTCCATTTCTTCTTTATCCCATTTGCTTCTGCCTGTTCTCTGTGGGACTCTTCCCTTTGCTGAGGAAGCATTTTTATAGAACAGTTTCACTGTGAAGATGTTAGTCTTTAGGTCCAGAGTGTTTTGCAGTGGCAGGTGCCTGAAACTTTTTTAGGGGGTCTCGGTTGGGAGAGCACATAGGTGCTGGGAAATCTGGGAGCATGCTATTCACATTGACCTAGCAGTTTGTGGCCCTTAAAGTTGGTACAAGTTATTTTGAGCAATATAAAATGCTGAAGTTACTTTAAAAAAAAAAAGTGCCTTAGTGAAAATGAGAATGAAGCTTGTCTTAGTGGTTGGGCTGCTGTGATGTGCTGAGAGCAGCTGCAGTGTGCCAGCACCATGGTGTTTAGAGGACACTGACTTGTCAATGACACTCACAACTGGACACAGTGCGGCCTCTCCTATGCTCCAGTGCATTTGTGACACATTGAGAAAGATAAGATGAGTCTAAAGTTGTTGCTGTGAAGAATTACTTCAAAACTGTTAATTTTCCTTCTCTTAACTACATTATTATGGCAGAGTGAGAACAGTAGCTGATGACAACAATGGCGGGGAAACATTCATCTCCCTTCGCTCCATTATCCTATTGAGCAGTTGAGTGCTGCCCTCTAAGAATGACAGTTTAATAAATCTGCAGTTGAAGTAATCTCATGTTGATTAAGCTGTAATGCAAAGTTATGGTTGTGTGTGGGTATTTCCATTGATGGAGCTATATATTAGGTTAGACTCTCCAACTGCACAACTGTGAACTGTTCTCATGAATGATTATCTACAGTATTCATAGAAAAACTGACTTTAAATTAAACTGAGACTCATCAGTGTAAAAGAGAAGATATCAATGGATCAGTATTGATTTACCTTTATTGTCCCTCAATTTAGTCAGAGACCCTCATTTGTTTTTCAGTTCTCCTCTGAAACAACAGTTTCTTGCTGTCTCATTTAACTCCCCATAAAGCTGAATTGCATAATGCTGTTATGGCTTAAATGTATGTGCCCATGCTTCCTTTTATCTTCTGCTCTTCAGTCTCTTCCTCACTGCAGTACTAATACATGGCAGTGGCATGACCCTTCCTTCCATCTCTCTGCAGAAGGCAAGTTCTGCAACAGAACATTTGACAACTATGCCTGCTGGCCAGACGGGCTGCCCGGCACCTACGTGAATGTCAGCTGCCCCTGGTATCTCCCCTGGGCTAACGCAGGTAAGACCCTTTCCTTATACACACAGCTTTAAACCAGCCCCATTTTCCTTGTGCAGTCTTAGCAAGGATAAAATTGGCTTTAAATGGTTGTGAGTACAGTCAGTTCTCTGGAATGTAAAAGTAAAAATAGGGCTCAGTATGATATACACTTTATCTCCCTTTAGCAAGGAAAACGAAAATGAGAGAAGAGATTATTAAGGGTTGCATTTAGTTTGGGTTTTTGTGCTGTCATCTGTGTTTGCTGCTTGAATAGTGGTGACAATTAATAAAATAGTACTGTGCTGCTTGAAGACTGCCTAACAATAATAATAGTATAGTTTGAAAACTGAGATAAAAGTAGCAGAGCTAGGTGGTATGTCATCTTGTAGTAGATAAAAACGAAGAAGGTCTAAAGTGAGTGTTTTGTGCTGCTTTGTGAGAACTTTATTTCTCAGAATGCTGCTAGATGAAGGCGTTGTCAGCAGTTGCAAAGACCTCCTCTGAAGGCCTGAATTGTCACCTTTAGATTTTACACCCTTATATGTGTGTACACTTGATGCCACTTGAAGGCAATGTGTATTAGATTGCTTCGTCTAGTATTCTGTCTTTGAAACCAGTGACTTGTACTTCTTCTTTCTGAAGAACTTCTATGTTTTGAAGGCTAAGTGAAACAGTTTAGCTATCCTGGTGTGGGGAATCGGTTTTGGGCCCTGTTACGGGACAGAGGATACTAGTCAATGAGAATGTGTAAATCTGTCTGCTGGATGTGAAGATGGTTAAAGGGTAGAGTATATGTTGTACGTATTGGTAAAAAGGAATTTCAGGAACAAGAAAGAAAACAAATAGGATGGGGTGGTCAGGGCACACTGAGACATATTGGATAACGTGAGACCTGGGCATGATGCAAATGGTAGGGAATAGAGGGTGAAGATTGTACTGAGTCTGGCTGGGATGGAGGTAACTTTCTTCATAGCACGGTTATGGTGCTGTTCTTTGTATTTATGGCTAGGAGTGTTGATAATGCACCAGTGGTTTGGTGGCTGCTGAACAGTGCCTGCACAGCATCAAAGCATCCAGCCCATGCCCTGCCCAATGCCAGTAGGCTGGGGGTCTGCAGGAAGTTGGGAGTAATGGTTACATGTGCTGAGGACCTGCTTTCCAAGAAGTGGTGGCTGGACATCTGCATGCTGATGGGAAGCAGTGAATAAGTTTCTTGCTTTGCTCTGCAGATGCAGCTTTCCTTATTAAACTGTCATTGTCTCGAAGAGGTGGTGGGAAATGTGTGTGGGAAATCCTCACAGCAAAATCAAAATGTCATCGCAAGGCCAACAAAGGTGGACAATTTGCACACACACAGTAAAACCACCCCTTGTCCCTTCACTACTTTACCCCCACAAAAGATTCCCCACAATCATTCCTCTCTGGCAATGTCCAGTCCCAGTTTTGCCTATTACCTCTCCCACCTACTGTCTTTATCTTGACTAATGAGCTTTTCCATCTTATTTTCTCCACCATCCTGTTGCAGAGGAGGAGTGACTGGATTGGGCATTTGACAGCCACCCAAGGTTGACTCTTCACATCCCCCATGGGGCTGCAAGGAAGTCTCTGCTCTGGTGCCTGCAGCACCCCCTCTCCTCCATCTTCTTTGACCTCAGTGCTCACAGGGCTGTTTCTCACACTGTTTTTCTCTTGCCCCTCACTTCTAGGCAGTAGTTGGCCCTTTCTTGCATATGTTTCCCCTGATGTGGCACCATCTTGGCTGAGGAGCTCAGCTGTGCTCTGCAGTGGGTCTGTTGGAACTGGTCATGTGTGGCATGGGGCAGTTCCAGCCTCTCCTCGCAGAGGCTGCCCTGTGGTCCGCCACTGCCAGCACCTAGACACAGACAGCCGGTGCATTTGATAACCTGCTATAGCACTTAATGGCTCCTGCTGTTGAGTGGCAGAGATGCTTGGAAATGTAGAGATTTGGTGATTGAGGGGGGGAGGGGAATATCTGGTCAATTATCACAATCCTTTAACTCTCTGCCTAGCTTTTAAGCTTGTCTCAGAGGTAAGTCCCTAAAACAAAATTGCTGTGTCTGGATTGCTATTTTCACTTTAACTTGGTGCATTTTTTTATACTAGGGTTTCAAGGAAAGAGATGGAAACCAACATTGTGGTGTATTTAGTGGTTAGGGACCACTAAGTGGTATGTGGGGGAGAGATCATCTGCTCCACTCTTTCTGCCTCCATGCTCCAGGGTCCTGCTGTCACTTGGTTTCCTCTTCTGCCCTGCCTGCTTTCTGAAGCAGTGTGGATGCTTTGACAGTTTTATTTCTGCCTTGTTTGTGCTGAATGTTCTATGTTGAGGTGACTTCCCCATCCTCAGGTGTATTGCTCTGTATTCTAAAGGGTCGGTATTATGCTACTGTGTCCATATTTCTATCTTCTGCATATCTTTTGTATTATCTCACCTGTCTTGGTAGTAATTGTCAATTTGATAACCTCTGAAGTTTAAAATACTGTTTGCTAATCCTCTTCTGGTTATTAATAAAATTATGTCTTCAGAATGAGTAAACAAGCTTTTATAAATATGAAATCAGTATTTACCTCATAATTTATTGACATAAAATTATCTGATGCTGCAGAAGTTTTTTCCAATAATGCTAATCTTTCTGGATATCTAAAATTCTTCACAGGATTAAACTATTTTCTTCTACACCTGTTTACTATAATCTTTAAGACCCTGGACACAGTTACTTTGACTTCCAACTGCTCTTGAAACATCACTGCTGGAGAGAGCCAAAGTTTAAAACAATTCTGCAGATGAATAAATTATTGGACTGTGCAATATCTTTCATACTTTTGGGAATAGTTTGTTAAAAAATATTATCCTGAAAATGGTGTTTGTTTCAGTGAAAAGAATAGCAGCATTTTGTATAACCACTTGCTAGGAAGGATTGCAAAAGTACTTCAGAAAGTCATTAAACCTCTGGATGTGTTCCCTTGTGCATATACCTCAACCTCTGTTTTATCAGTGAGGAGTAAGAATGGAACAAGGAGACCTTTCATTGTCTAATATAAAACAAGTAGTTTGTACTGGTGCCAGGTATGCAATTTAGGAGTCTGAATTACCATGACCTGGTACTGTTTTGTTACTTCTTGTGGAGTCATGTTCAAAGTGAATGCTAATGGGCTGCCATGATGAAGAGGTAACATCTTTATAATGGAAGACCTAGAGTGATAGGAAATGGGACATCCTGTGACTTACAGTAGTCACTAAAGCGTGCTTATTACTTAGAATCACAGAATGGTTTGAGTTGGAAGGGACTACAAGGATCATCTAGTTCCAACCTCCCTGCCATGGGCAGGGACACCCTACTACACTAGACCAGATTGCCCAAAGCCCCATCCAACCTGGCCTTGAACACTTCCAGGGATGGGGCCTCCACTGGCCTCTCTGCATGATCTCTTCCAGTGCCTCACCACCCTCACAGTAAAGAATTTCTTTCTAATGTCCAATCTAAATCTCCCCTCTTTTTGGTTAAACCCATTACCCCTTGTCCTGTCACTCCCTGATAAACAGCCCCTTGCCAGCTTTCCTGTAGGTCCCCTTTAGGTATTGGAAGGCTGCAATCAGGTCTTCCCGGAGCCTTCTCTTCTCCAGGCTGAACAACCCCAAGTCTCTCAGCCTGTCTTCATGAGGGAGGTGCTCCATCCCTCTGATCAACTTTGTGGCCCTCCTCTGGACTTGCTCCAGCAGCTCCACGTCCTTCCTGTACTGAGGGTTCCAGAGCTGGGCACAGTACTCCAGGTGGGGTCTTACAAAAGCGGAGTAGAGGGGGAGAATCACCTCCCTCAACCAGCTGGCCACACTATTTCTGATGCAGCCCAGGACACTGTTGCCTTTCTGGGCTGCCAGTGCCCACTGCAAGCTCATGTTGAGTTTTTCATCAACCAGCACACCCAAGTCCTCCTCCTCAGGGCTGCTCTTGTTTAGCTCCCTACTTGGAACTTGAAATAGATTTTAGTACTGCAGGGCTTCCATCTCTTCACCTGATGAAAATTGAGAAAATTAAAAGATGAGACCTTGTTTGGGAGGTACCTTCAAAACATGTTCAGGGAAGGTCATCATTAAGTGGGAAATGCTTCAGCCAAGCTTACTCATTTAAGACAGCTTGTTCTTTTGATTAGGAGTCAGGTTTTCAAGTGTGTAAAAAGTCTGCTGGTGGACTGCACACCATACCTCCAGAAGTCCCATGGGGAATAAATTGAAACGCTTGAGACTGAATACTGCTTATGAAGAGGTACTGAAATGGAGCAAGCAATGAATGCAAGTCTCAAGCAGGGACAGGTAAACTAGGAGGCATATAGAAACACTGATCATCCAAGGATAGGATGAGGAAAGCCAAATCCTACCCACAGTCTGACAAGTGATGTGAAGGGCAATAAAAAAGGCTTCTTAACAGATACAAAAGATTTTGGATCCAGGGTTGAAAGGAGCAGGAGGATCTTGTAACAAAGAATGGGGAAATGGCAGAGACACTCACTGCCTTCTTTGCCATGACCTTTACTGGTAGAACTTACCTTGAGTAATCACAGGTTGCTGAGATCAGTGGTAAAGTCTGGAGCAAGAAAAACTTACCCTTGGTGGAGGAGGAGGATCAGATTATGGAATACTTAAACAGGACATACACAAGTCCATAGCACTTGTTAGTACATTCCACCAAGTCCTGAGTGAGCTAGTTGATGCCATTGTGAAGTCACTCTTGATTATCTTTGAAAGGTCATGACAGTTGAAGGAGATTCCTGAGGACTGGAAGAAAGCAACTGTCACCACTAGCTTCAAGAAGCACAAGGAGGAGAATGTGAGGAACTAATAGATGATTAGCTTCATGTAAGTTCCCAAGAAGGTGATGGAACAAATAATCCTGAAAACTGTTTCCAAACCCATAAAGGACAAGAAGGTAATTTGGAGTAGTCAGCATGGATTTATGAAGGTGAAATCATGCTTGACAAACCTCATAGCCCTCTATGGTTAGATTACTGGCTTGATCGATAAGGGGAGAGCAGTGGATGTTGTTTATCTTTACTTTAGTAAGGCTTCTGACATTGTCTCTCTAACATTTTCATTGACTAACTGCTGAAGTGTGGATTAGAGAAATGAACAATGAGATTAGCTGAGGGGCTGGGCATATAGGGCTGTGGTCACCCGCAGAGAGTCCAGTTGGAGTTCACTCCCTAGTGGTGTACACCAGGGCTCGGTAGTAGAGTCAATACAGTTTAAAATCTTCATTAATGATCTGGGTGATAGGACTGAATGCACCTTCAGCAAGTTTGGACACTATTAAAAAAAAAAAAAAAAAACAAACCACAAAACAAAACACAAACCTGTGAGGAATGGCTGATACACCACATGATTGTGCTGCTGTTCAGAAGGACCTTGAGAGTCTGAAGAAATGGGCTGACGGGAATTCTGTGAAGTTCCACAAAAGGAAATGTGAAGTCATGCCCCCGGGGGGGAGTAGCTGCATGCACCAGTACTGACTGGCTGGAAGGCAGCTTTGCAGAAAAGGCTCTGGAGGTCCAGGTGGATACCAAGCTCAGCTGGAGCAGCAATGTGCCCTTGAGGCAAAGAATACTGATAGCTTCCTGGGCTGTATTAGGAAGAGCATCCTTCCCCTCTGCTCTGGGAGATGAACACGTCTGGAGTGCTTTGTCCAGTTCTGGGCTCCCCAGTACAAGACACATATGGACATACTGCCGCAAGTCCAGCAAATGACCATGAAGATTATTAAGGGATTGGAGTGTTTCTCATATGAAGTGCTGAGATAGCTGGTATTCTTCAGCCTTGAGAAGGGGAGACTCAGGGAGAATCTTGTCAATGTGTGTAGTCACAAATTGAAATATAGGAAACTTCCTTTGTGCACCGTTATTTTACTGTGAAGTTGGTCAACACCTGGAACAGGTGACCTAGAGAGCTTTTGGAGCCTCTATTCTTGAAGAAGATGGCCAAATCTTGATTCGACATGGACCTGAGTAACTTGCCCTGGTTCATCCTGCTTACAGCAGGGTGTTGCACTAGAAAATCTCCAGTCCCCTTCCAGTCTTGGCTGTTTTGTGATTCTCTGTCTCTCTTATTTGTGTTTTTTTTTTTTTTAAGATGCTAAATCTTGGTAATAAGTTACTGTCAGGTGTTACAGGTTTCCATTGCTGTCAGCCAGAATAGGAGGTGGGGAAAAGAATTTGCATGGGAAGAGTTTGTGATGCTGGAGCATTCCTCGATCAATTACAGATTTTGCAAACCTTATGCTTTAACAGCTTTTATTCTTTGCATCTCACTCTTCTTGTCCTAGTGGCTGTCAGTCTTGAGCCTGACCTTCTGCAAATCTCACCAGCAGGTGTAGCTCAGCAGGTTGCCTAGCAGAGTGGCAAGCCAAAAATGATATGGAGAACTTTTTACCTGCTCAGCGGGTGTGTGCTGTGTCACTAGTCCAACCCCATATGATGTTAAGCAGGTTCTTGTCTCGCTGCCACTGAGGTGTAGCTTTCTTCTTGTTTCCTTAATGTGGCAGCTTCAGAATCACTGCCTGCATTGTGGGTATGGGTTCAGCAGTAATGCTTTCTGCAAGTCTTCGGGTTGCTCATTTATCTCAAGGTACAAGCGCAACTGTAGGGAGATGGGAATTTGCTCATTGAAAAACTTGAGACTAAAACTGGTGTTCTCAGCACTGCGTGTCTGTTCAGATTTGTGGGCATATGGAGACTCAAGACCAGTTTTTCACAAGAAAGATCGATGGAGGATGGGTCTGTGGATCTTTTGTGCTAAGCAATGTATTCAACCGCAAGGTTTTGTCTCAGCATTACTTATCTCGTGATGGCAGCACTCGTCTTCTGCCCTTTCTGAAAGTGTTGCTCTGCTCTACTTGTGTGTCAGATCTCCTTAGAGATGCTGAGCCCGAGACTTTTCCTTGTTGCGCTGCCTAGTGGGTGTGTACGCATCCCTGCCAAACGCAGTATTGGCATGCTGTCTGCAAGGATGGACTCTATAGCCTGGGAATACATCTGTGATGACTGGTTTGAAGAAAGATCACAACATTAGACCAAGATTTTATGCTTGAAGCCATGTATCCCTGTACTGTACAGGCTTGCTTGGTGACAGCCAAGTAGACAAAAAATGAGTTTTTAGAGGAATTTTGTATCTCACACTGGAGTACTTGGCATTGAGTTTTCAGTGCCCTTTTGGGATGTGACCAAAGGTTAGTTTATTACATGTTTCTTCAGTGACACTTCACTGCTGCCTTTTTTCCATCTAACTGCTAGATAAACTCACCATGTGTATAGCTGTGCAGCAAAATAGTTTGGGAATTTCACCCAAATGAAGTGTGTGAGGGTTTCCTCACTCCTTTGAGTATTCCACCCCTTCCCTCACCCCACCTCCCCTGCCCTTGCCCTATGCAGATCAATTTCCTGATTGGTGTGATTGCAGCTGTATTAGCGTTTATCTGCTTCAAGTATGTTGGTCATTATAATATTGCCATAAATCAGGAATAAATAGTGAAATAATGATATTCTAGCTATCTGTGTACTTGGTATCACGCTGAAGCCAAAGGAATTGAGCTTTAGAGTAGCCTCTGCTTCAATGCAGGTTAAACCATTGTCACTGGAAGGAGAAATAGGTGGCTAAAGTGTCTTACAGCATGGGGCAGGGGTTTCATATCATAGCAAATGAGAAGCCACATCACTGCTGGTCTGTAACTTCGTGGTAGGAGTTCATAAAGTCATCTGTGTCCCTCTGGTGTCATATAAAATAGTAATGGGGAAGTCCTTTGGGACAGAAGCAGCGGCAATGGGGCAAACAGAAGGTGGAGGGTAATCAAGTTTTGGTCCAGCAAAGCATTCTGTTCAGGATTATGTAGGTGAAATTCATACATTTTCTCTTTGAAAAACAAGTTTTCCCGAAGTGCTGTTTTGAAATTCTTTGAAAATATGAAATGTAAATGTCTCAATTATCCAAACAAATGCGTGCTTAATTTCTGCCACCTTCTCCCCATCCCCCCAAAAAAACCCAAAACAAACCCACAACCAAACAAAAAACTACCAAAACTTTTGGTAAGAAAAGATAGTATTTGTACTTCTAACAGCCTGCTTGTACATCTTTGAAACAGCAAATTACAGCAATTTCAAAGCTCTAAGGGCTATTTCATTCTAGCTCTTTGTTTTGCTTCTATTTGTTCTTATGAAACTCCAACCATTGGGCAGGTCTTCATGGGGGGATGCTGAAGTAGCAGGAGGGAGGTTATTGCTAGAAGGATTTGTTCTATGAAGTTTCCAGCACAGATTTTGGACCATGGCCAATTTGTTGAAGGCAAATTTCACATACTTCTGGCTGCCCGAGTTGAAGTTTTTGTTCCCATATGTGTCTCATGTTTTGGGCCAAACCTTGCCTTTAGTGGAAAACCCTAGAAAGCTTACTCAGTTTCTGGTAGCACTGAAGTTAATGTCAGGTAAGTGTTGCACATTTTACTGTCCACATTCTAGTTAGTCTGATTACCATAAGTTACACATGGGCAGCGGCTGTCTCAAAGTCCAGTCAGTGCAGAACCTTCCAAGGGGAGCAGTATCCCTTTAAGGGATGGTGGGCACCTCACCTCACTGTCACTGGCTGTGTGCTTTTTCTTGTTACCTTCTTATAATTGAAGGCCAGCTGCCAGTAACACCATGTGGATTTGGAAACTGTGGAGCTGCACAATTCATCTTGCAATTATGCCCCCTCTGGGGTTCTGATATTTACTTGTTTAATAGCACTAAATCCTTTTTAATTAAAAAAACCTTCCAGGGGTACTGTTTTCAGACAAGTTATGTGAACAGTAGCCACATCAGTTGCTCCTATACGTACTGGGCTGCACAAAAGCTGGCTGCAAACTTGCATTAACACAGATGTAGCTGTTATTCAGATCTCCACTCAAAATCTTCTGGACTCTGAATGCTGTTGTTTCAGCTTAGGACCTGTCCCTGGTTTTGAGGTGTCTGACACCTGAATTGGCTTGACTACTGGTCTTCATCTGTATTGATATCTTCCCCTGGCGCTGTGATGAGTTTTCAAGCAACTCCCTGGTTGTCCAACTTCCTGTGACTGAGTTAGTCTGAGCAGTTTTGGGGTCTGTTTCTTTGGAGGAAACTAAACCAGAAGCTGTGCCCCAGATGTGCATTGGATTCTCTTCAGTCCGGATAGACTAATGATTTGTCTGTATTACTGTGAAGTCTTGCAATATAACCATACACAGGCCATTGGAGGACTCCTGAACTACCAAGCTCTCATTAAATCCTGAATGTTTCTTGTGCTAGGTAAAGGGCCAGATGGCTTGTATGCCTTAACAGTTGTTGACCGTAAGGCTTCAATGCTTTGTAATTCCCTAAGCTCTCTAGATCCACCTTTCTCCTAGTTTGAAATCCTTTCCTGTGTTTAACTAATAATTTCCATTGTCATTCACTTTTGCTTGAATTGCTTGTCTCCTAAATTCACTTAATTTTCTATATTATGCCCTCTTTACTACGTTATGTGTTGCAATGGTGACACTTGCTCTTTTGTTCTCCCGGAAGATCAGGCAAAGCGCAGCCTGAGGACCCCTGGAAACAACATAGCTTTTCAGCCTCTGTCGCGACAGACCTGAATGATCCCTGGTAGTAACCTTGTGGCTGCCTCTGGCTACTGGACGTGCAGAGTCTGATTAAACCTAGTAATTTGAAGAGCAGTGTGGAGATCTGGGACAACAGCTGTACTTCACACAGTAGTTTTGCTCAGTCACGAAGGCTGCATGAACTGAACTTGATGTGGGGGTATAGTAATGCGGAGGAGACCACAGACCAGGTTGCTGCTCCAGAGTACCTTTAGGTGCAAGGATGCATCCAGATCAGCTCTTTCCCATTTCCCCCTGCTGTAACCTACATTTGAGATCCTTTTTCCAGCACTGTCCATTCCTTTTATGGTGACAGAACTGCTTTTCCTGATGTGTATTCAGGTACGTGTTGGCTTTGTGTGAGGCGTTGGGTGGAAATGGGGCCATTACCTCAGAACTATCAAGTTCCAGAGGTTACCAGTCTGACCATGAGGATTTTATGCTTTTTAAAAGCTATTTCCCTAGGGCTATGAGATGTAGGAAAACCTTCTTGTGGTGCAGCACAGAAGATGGAAATTGTCTACACAGTTGCCACCCTGCATTAGTGTCTAACTTAATCCTGGCTACTGTTTAAATTATGAATGCAGCAAGCTCTAATTTTTGTGTGGAGTCGTCTTCTCTCCAAAAGCTGTGATTATAGACTTATGTGGTTGTAATGACATCATGCATGGCAATACTGCAGATCCCATTCCCTGCTACACAAGCAGCAAAAAGGGTTGAAACAGATTTTGTTTGGGATCTGAGAGGTTCAATCCATGGTGGTTGTGCCCACCAAGGAGGAGGGCTGAAAAGGACAAAGGGCTTTGTCATGTTTGTCAAGGTGTTGCCACAAGAGCTTTGGCTCCATGACATGCCATGTTGTGACGCAGGTGAGAGAGGATTACCAGTAGATTTCTGCCTTGACAGGGACTTTGGGTTGTTGACTGGTGGCAGGGTGACCCATAGCACAGAGCCTTCCCCACAGCAGAGTGCTTCCAGGCTGGGCAGGTAGCCAGCACTGGTTTGGGGTCAGGGAAATGATATGACCAGCTTCATCGGTATCTGTGAGTCTTGCTCAAATGTTGTCCCATGAGCAGCGTGGTCACATCAGTCTCCTGGACCCACTGTCTGCAGGCAATTGGAAAAACTTCTGCAGCTAGCTTTTTCCTGAAAGTGATTTAGGGCCTTCACTGCCCACCCACCCATATCAGACATGGAGGTGGTCATGGAGGACTGATGTCCAAGCAGCTGCACTCCTGGGGGAACTGCTGTGCTGCAGGATGACATCCACTGTCCTGGTTCTTTCCTTTCTCCAGGGTTGTCTGTGTTTGAGCACTGTTCGAACTCAGAGGGGGAGGGAGTTTGGGGACAAAGCACCATAGTGTCACAATCAAAAAGCAGAAACAGAATGAAAATGCTTGCTTTTTTGTGAGACCTCCTATGGGTGATGATGTTGGGGCAGTGAAATGCTACTGTCACCTTTATGAGGCAGACCAAAGGAAACAGTATACGTTGCCTTCTAGAGGGATCTGCAGAAAGCCCTACAGCTGAGAAAGCAGATGTGTGTGTTTTGAGAGTTTTCCTTCAGACTGTTTTGAAGTGCATGCATGGCTGGCATACTTGTTTGGGGGACCAGATTAAACCTTGTGTGGCTTAATTGCTCTCACTTTTTGTTTGATCATCCAGTTTCATAGTTTGAGAACTTCTTAAAACCAAGATAGTTAGCAGATGGCTATGTAAGTATATAGCTAATCCACCTGTTTGTCTTCTAACATGCAGGAAAATAAATTACACTTTGACTACTGGATACAGTGAAGATGATTAGACATCTATTACGTTTCTCCCCTTCTTTGCTTTAACAGAGCCAAGTTTTCAGAAAGCTCTCCATAATGTTAGAAAGGGGCGTGACCTTTTTTCAGTGAAAAAGATGTTACTTTGCATTTGTTAACCCATAAGGAATTCAAAATTTATACTTCCTTGCATGAAAAGCTGTCTCAAGCTAATTGGCAATCTCATTTTGCTTTATATAAAAAAAAAAAATCTAGTCTTTCAAGTTCACCTCTGCTGCTGTTTGTTAGTCTTCATCTGGTGGTACGCCAGAGAACTCTGGAACATATGCTGCTCATCTCAAGGGTAGATATAGGGACTGTTGGAAGACATAATTTTAAAAAATCATTAGTAGATATTATTAACATGTATCTATTGTGGGCCATGTGGCCCACTCGCCATTTTATCAATTTTATTTGTAAACAAATGAAATATATTTTTTAATTGCTGGTTAACTTCAGATTGAGGTACCTAAAATAGAGCAGTGGCTTAGGACCTTTCAGTTGGGGTGAGATACGTGACTTCCTTTAGGGATAGTGAAATGCTACGTGCTCAGAGTCTTTTGGTGCTGCGATCAAAACGTGAGCATTGCTCATCGTATGCGTGATAGGAACGGAAGGAGGTTTTGATTTTGGCCAGACATCGAAGTGCTTATATGGGTGATGGGAGCAGCTGCATGTTGTTCACGTCAGGTACAGAGCTGGTTGCTCAAGGCCCTCTAGGAAGAATTTACTTTTCTGCGTTGCTGGACATAGCACAAAGGCTGGACAGCCTTGCTGTAGGATATCGTCTTGCTATGACTGCATCTGTGGGAGTTATAGTAGTTGGCAGGACTCTGTGTTTTCCAGCAATTTTTCAGTTATAACTTTAATATGTTTTTGGTTTAAGTAATTCCATGATATGTAGTGTCAAGGATATCAAGGCACACCTCTGCAGAGACATAGCTGAGCATTCTGCCACAGCTTGAGAAGTTGCCCCCAGGTGATCTGAGTGTGGACAGGATGTTTAAGTGAGAAATAAACAGTTACGCCCAGCTGCAAGGAAGTACTGGCCTACCTCTGTGCCCTGCCTCGTCCGACAGGTAGCTTGGCTTCCAGCAGACATGTTTGAGCGCACCAATTACTTTAAATTTCATCTATGCTCTCATTACAGGTATTGTGTAACTGAAGTATATATTACCTACCCACTTTCATTTGTTCTCTGTACCAGTACACTTTGTTAAATGGAGGGACCTCAAACTTTTCTTCATGTAACTTGCACTTAGAATGTGCGGTTTTTCATTACAGGGGACAAAAAGCAAACTGAACTAATTAAGGGCCTGAATAAGCATGGTACTTGTGTGTGCTACGTAATTAAATGCCTTGCTGAAAGCAGCTTGTCTTTCTGGCTTACTTACATGTTGCTTATTAGTAAAGTATTGGGTTTTTTTTTCCCAAATCCCAAAGATGGGCTAAAACATGAATACCTGATCTTAAAACAGTATAGGTGAAGAGCACCTTCCTAGAAGAGTCCTATGATCTACAGCACACTTCCTCCCTTTTTCAGGAATCCCTGGAACACACCTTTGTGTGATGGGAAATGCTCCTCTAGCATCCAGCCTATGTGTGTTCTCTTGCAGAACAAATACGCTTCTGGTGTGATAGTGAGCTTAAAGGTTGCTGCTTCCTCCCAAGATCCTCAGTTGAATTTGGGTGAAGATACAACTCAATCTACTTCTGTATATCTACGGAAGTAAATACTTTATGCAAAGGTGGATCACATTCTTTGCCTCTTGAAGTTATTAGCTCTATGTTTGCTCCGTGGCTGAATTTTTTATAATCTTTTTATTTGACAGAGTGGTCCTACAAAAAAGGTGAATCAGAAGGTATCTGCATGCAAATAGTTTAATTATAGAACATTGTCCCTTTCACGCCCATTTCACAAATTCGGCTTTAACTTGAAAATGTGCTAACCGCTACAATGTTTGCACTTGTTAATCATGTACACAGCTTTATTTATTTTGCAGTATTACCCTTTTCCACTTGTGTTTTGTTGGTAACTTTCACCTTCAGAGTTTTCTGTGATAGACTAGAGACCTGAGAGACCCAGGTCCCTGCCATGAATTTTGACAGTATGTGAAATCCTCCTCAAACATGCTCAAAATGTTAACTATTAGGATTCCAATATAGCACTTTTTTTTGTTTGTTTCTTTGATAAGAACAAAGGTTTTTTTCTGGGCAGCATGTTTATGAGAGAACCTGGGTACATGGCTGGTTCAGTGACAATAATAATGATAGTGGTGGTTGGTGCCTGGCCAGACTCATCTGACCTTTCTAGAACTAATTTGCTTTTTGACAATTGGAATGAGCAGAAATGAATTAGGCAAGAAAAGGATCAAGTGCTCATCAGCATATTTCCTCTGAAAGCAGAAAACTGGCTTCCACACACAGAACTTGCCTGATAATTGTCCTGGAGCTTAATGAAGCAGAGCATCAACAATTACCTTTTAACAGAATGAAAGCATGGCGAAAAGTGTAGAAAACTCTGCGTTTGTGTGGCTGATGGGCCTCTAAGTTTTTTAAAATGTGAGGTAGGGTTGGCAGTGGATATTCAAGGAAAGGATTGCACCTTGGCAAGAAAAGAACAGCTTAAGTCAAAAGGATTCTATGTCCATCCAAATACCTTTCAAGCAATGAAAATTGAGTGGAAACAAAAATGGAATAAAAAACTTGGGGAAGATTACCAAGAGAATGGTGGAGTCGTCCCTAATTTTCAGAGTGGGGGTAGGTCCCAGTTTTGGGATGGAGGGTAAAAATCAGAGGTAGTTGTAAATATTGGCTTTGTAATGGTAAGTTAGATCCAGACGTAACTGCAGCATTAGTGGCCTCCAGTAATTATGACAGGAAAGCTGATGTTTTCAATAATAAAAGCACTTGGAGCTTTTTTTTTTATTATTTATAAGAGCTTGTGTTTAGTTGCTTATAGGTTTGCAGAACTTTGCTTGACTGGGTTTCAACACAGTCAAAGTCTGTTTTAAGGCTGACATTTTTCAGGAACATTTTCTCAAAACGTTGTTCTGCATTTCAGTATGTGGATGAGGAAGAGGAATACATCTCCTGTGGCAGAGACAATATGCCTCTTGCTGCTCATGGCGGTGAATTTCTTATGTGTGCTCCCTAGACTTCCTAGAGTTTGTACCTACAGCCTCCAGAGGCCACATGAGAGTGAAGCAGCGGTCCTTTCTCCTGTCTGGAGTGCTTTTGGCTCATGGGCTGAATGGAACTTCTCATGCCCTTGCCAGCCACAAGAAGTGGCTCCTCAGTGCTTGGCTGGAGCAGGAGGAGGTGCTGGAGTGCAATGAGGGCTGAGGAATGGATTGGGGAGAAAGGAGATGTGAGAGGCTGGAGTCAGGTTGCAATTTCGTTTAATTCCAGTGGTTTTGGAAAAAGCCAAGTCAGAATAGGAGCTGAGAGGGGAATAGAAAGGTGAAGGGGAAGGGTCAGCAGTGGGTAGCTAGATCAGCAACATAGAAGTAAGCATTGCAGCAACAGGGAGGGCTGGAGGGACAAAGCTGAAGAGGCTAACCAAGGAGGGGAGTGCAAGCAGGGGAGAAAGGGGAACGGTGTGACTAGCTAAATGGAGAGGGGCAAAGGAGGCAGAAGGAATAGAATGGGGGTAGGAAAGGCAGAGAAATGTTAGTGTTAGGATGTATCTGCAATGGAGCTTGAAACTCAAAATTGATGTCCCCTTGTTGTGTAGCAGAGAAATCCATTGGCAAAGCATGTGGCTATATTGAGGTGGCACAGGACAGTGTCCTAAGCAGTAAAATCAAGGGCTGTATTTCTTGTTACACTTGAGCTAGTTGGGTTTGGGGTGTTATTGCATAGTACTACTTCCTATTATCCAGATGCACTTTATATCTGTAATGCCACATCTACAGATAGTATAGGAGTGTCATCTGTAGGAAAGCCTTTACCAGTTGATAGAAATTTTCTTTACAGCTTCAGTTGCTTTAGTTCATGTATTTGGAGGTCATAAGCCTTTAACCTATGCCAGAGTGCACAGCTTGCTCAATGAAAATGTGTATCTTCACTCTTTGAAACGCATGAAATGCTTCGTTGTATTTGTTCTACCTTGAAGTATCCGCTTCCTTTACTTTCTGTAGGTAGTGAGTAATACTTGTGGAATTATAGTAATCTCTATATGAGGTTTGATGGTTTGGGTTCCTTTTTATGTGTTTTGCAGTTGCCTGTGTTGAAAGCTTCCAGTTGTTTACGATTTTTTCATTTATAACTGTCCTGTGAGAGATGATAAATTGGGATTATTGAATCATTGCTTCTTTCTACCATTGTTTTTGAGGATAACTAAACACCAGTCATTTCCCCACTGCCAAAGACTGACAATTTATTTGCAGCACCTGGCATTGTTTTTAGTCTGCATCTTCTGGAGCTTCTTGTTTTGCTTAGAAGCTGCATCGAACAACTGGTGTTTATTTGCATGTGCACATCCCTCTTCCTCCTAGCTGTGCATATTTAACATACCAGTTATCTGTTGGGTTTTCTCAAAGATGCTTTTCCTTGCTTTAGCTCAGCAAGCTTGATGCCAATAGCTTGCCTAGTTGTTTCCTTTTCTTTTAGCTTGTTTTTCTTTCACTGTCTGCATGTTTTGTTTGTGTTTATTTTGGGTTTTTTTCCCTTCTTTTTATAAGTCCTTGAAGCATGGGCATAATAAAATAGATCTCTTCCTCTGCCCTGGGAAGACTTTAGTTGTTTCTTCTATAGCCTTTTAAGAAAACTTTTTATTACACAATTTTTTGCTTCATTTTAACATCATCTAATGAGATGTCTTCTATTAATTACATTAACTGATCCAATAACTTTAAAACACAGAACCTCAGCACCAGTTTTACAAGTTTATTGTACATTAAACTTCCAACCACGTTGTTTTTGCAATAAATTTATGCCAACCTACTTTTATTTATTCTGAAGGGAACTTTTAATGGTGCTTTTTGGTATCTTACCAAACCTTCACAAACCTGTATCATTATCATAAACACTTGTTTTTATAAACAACCTTCTTTTATTACATTAATTCACATATCTTTTATAGTTCATAAACACTCTCTATTAAACCTAATGCACACATACATGCATGCATTTTTATGAGTTGTTTTTAAAGTATATTTCAGAAAGTTACGTTAGGCTTCAGTGTGGTCTGGCATAGTTAATGCAGCTCTTTCTCAATACAAGTTACTCAGCTGAGATGCTTGGAGAGTATAGCTCCTTTTAGGGTAATACTCTGTGTTAAAAAGCACTATTGTTTTTCAATAAGATATTTTAATCTTTATGCGATATTAACTCCTACCCAACAATGTATAAGGTTACAACTTAATGAATGCTTTATGATTTGGCATGATATTCTTTGCTCACACAACCTTTATTGGCCACCGTTATGCAAGTAGTTTTAATTCTGAAGCTATATTATATCATTTTTCCACAGATCTCTTATTCCTTCACTATGCAGAATGGATCTGCTTGTGAAATATGTAGTAAAGGGGCCTCTTCTCTGCAGGATCATTACCTCTTTAACTGTGGGAGTTTGAGAGAGGCAAGCTATTGCAGAGCTGGCAAGGATGATCTCTGCAATAAGAGAACAGAATGCCCATGCAGAACAAATTTTGTGGCTACGTAATTTTCTTTCTTGTATAAATCTGGCTTTACTATGTGACTAGAATATGCTTTTTATTTTTTGCATCATCAGCTACACAGATAGTAGCACTTAGTGTTAATTGGGGAGCTTTCTTGGCGGGTTTTGGACCATACAAAATAAGAAAATGCTGTGTTTGCTATAGATTTTGTTCAGTATGCTTAAATATGACTTGAAATTTCACAATGGTAAGAATGAACAATTTCCCATTAAATGTTCTTCCTCTTTTCTGTATCCTGAAAAAAAACAGTGAATTCTGTTGGAAAAAATGTGTATGTAGAAACAGTGTTGTTGGGGGGAACTAAAACCCACAGAAGTAGCTTTAGCTAACACTTCCTAATTCATGAATGTTTAGTTTTGTTGTGTTAATTTTATTCCATAATGAATATTTTTAAAATAAGAATTTATATGCAGGCAATATCCCTTGGGTGATGCCAGACAGCATCACCTCCCTATGCAGACTCTCTGACTTGGTGGTTTTGATAGCACAGAATTCAGACACTGAGGATTTCCAGGACATGCAGGGTGAGCTTGTGCAGCCTTCTACATGGCCTGCACTCAATTGATTGGATCTCCCCTTCCACCATGTAAAGGAATCTGTTAGGTCTACATAAGCTCACATCCATCTCTTGGTAGGATTGTGGTTACATGACTCTTGTCACTCTTCTTTGCAGTTTTTTGTTTGTTTGTTTTGTTTGTTTTTTTTTAATTGTAAGAGCCTGAAGGGGTTCTTGGATCTTTGAAGCTAGGAGCTCGTGATGGGGAAAATTCACAGTAGGGATGTTTGGATCTGCTTCCCCACCTCTCACCCATAGAATATAATTGAAAATTAGTCTCTTCCTGCTGCAAGAACTTGAAGTGACCAGCAGCCTTTCTGCCTTCAAGGCAAAATGTAAGGCATAGCTGTTTTCAATCTTTTTTTTTCTTTTTTATCATCACTAAAGCAAAGGAGCTGGGATGACTAATACCCTCTGAGGGAGAAGGAATAGTGGGAAGGGGTACTCAATAGAGTACTCGTAGTTAAACTGCCTGTTGAGGTAATGTAATTTCGGACAAGGTGGCAGTGAGCCCAGCATAAACATGCGTTTCGATAAATGTGATTCTTGGACAGTAGTGCAGGCTGGAGCTCCTCCTGCTCCCCAGAGGCTTTGTGGTCAGGCTGCTCCCTAGCATTGTGTTCCCAGCTGCACGCTTGCGGGTGAGTGCACGAGTCTTGGATTTAGGACGCCTTCGCAGTAAGCAGCACCAGGATTGGGATTAAGTGACACTTACGCAGCAGGTTTTACAGCCAAGAGTGGCTCCTTTCAGCAAAGCAGTCCCGGTCACACCAAATAACAGCTGAACAGAGCTGCTAATGGGCATGCAGCCTCCTAAATTCGGGATTCCTGTCCCTATCAAAAGGCAAGTTGCCCATTTCAGGAACAAAGCAGTCTGCTTTGAAGACTGTCATGATGCTCTCGTACTACAGACTCCCTGTTTTATGGAGAAAATTGTTACCTTTTCCAAAATGTTTCCCCTGCTGGAAATAGCAAGAGGTATTAACAGAGGAGAGGTCTATAATACTTGACACTCAGCAGCCAGACAAAACTGTGGCCTCTCTTGTTCTTTTTCTTATTCTCTCGTCTCTCTGCCTGAATACAATTGATTGGATAGGACATGCTGTAATTTGCTTTTACAATGAATAATGTTCCAGTTTATCCTCAGGAACAGTTGGGTGAGTAATCTCACACCGACCTTGACACCCTGATGTTGTAAAATGCAGATCAGGTTGGTTGTTTTAAGCAGAGAAATAATTTAATTTCCTTTTATTTCCAGTGAAAGGGGGCTAATAAGGAAATGTTTGTGAGCCTCTTGCCTATGTGATAACTCTTTCTCCATATATGAAAGTATATAGCTAGTTGTAGTATTTGTTTTGATTTACAGGCTCATCAGAGAACTAGAGAGATGTTATTAACTTCAGTGCTAGCTCTTAGGCTCTCCTCTCTGTCTTTTATCAGTTTACAGAGACTGAGTTTTGGGCATCAATCCATGTTTTAACATGTAATTCTAATGAGGTGTGATTGACACTGTTCAAATAATCTGACTTCATTAAACTGCTGTTCCAAAGGCTGTGCAACTTTGTGCGAATTCATTTAGCTTACAGGTTAAATAAAATCAGATTCCCTATGCACTGGCTGTAGATTTTGTTTGTTTGTTTGTTTTTGCAGAGGCTGGTAGCCAATTCTAGAGTGTAATCAGTGTGATCTGAAACATTGACTATATGGTAACAACAAGCATTACAAAGCAGGAAAAAGGCATTGTAGGATAGCAAGGAGGCAGCAACCACTCGAACCTTCAGAAAAGATTGCTCATCGTGCTGATCTATTAGAACTGAAGCTGATAGTTGTATGTTTGGTATTTGCACTACATTAAAGGTAAGCGGGCCTGAGTCACTCTGCAGAATTCAGGCATGGACAGATGTGAATCACCTCTGACTAAACCACCTGCAAGCAAGAAGCTGAAATTGCTCAGCAGTTGAGGGGGAAGCTGTGTGCGTGCCTTCCTTCTGTCGCAGCACACTGGCAACTTCCAAGCTTATCATTCGTAGTTTGCCTTCGTGTGTATTAATAACAGAATTTTTTTCAGCAAGAGATTCATATGAAGGCTAAGAAAATGAGATTCCTGGTGATCAGTCCCACGACAAAGAGAGAATAAGCAGAAATACTGTCCCTTTATCCTGTTCAGAAGTTGGAGGTCTTTGCCCTCCTAAGCTGTGACCAGCTGTGCAGAGAGCGAGCCATAAGAAGTCCGTGTGAAAAAAAAAAAGATGTTTTAAGAACACTTATAGGTAGCTTTAGTGCAAACCATATGCTCTCCTCTGTGCAGTAAGAATGGCAACGTACTCACAGTGCTTGAATCAAAATGTTCCTGATTAAAAGCCAGTGGATCCCTTTAAGATTAGTTGGAACAGCTTTCACTAAGCAAAGATGAATTTAACTTATATATTAAACAAAAAAGATCTAAAGTCTCCACTTCAGTTTGGGTTTTTTTATCAGTTATTTGGGAGACGCAGCAGAACAGAGTGGCATGGAGATTGTTCTCCATCCCTCTCTTCAGTGAGGCAAGACTCAGGGAAGAGTGTTCAGTTAAGGTAACATCATCTCTGAGCTGTCAGTCATTAACAGCCTTTTTCTTGTGTTTGGGCGGTAGCAGGTGGCTGCCTGTGGTGGAGCGTGTTGCCCAGAGGATGAGTAGACAGAGACTGTTTGCCTTGTGCTTCTAGGAAACAGAGAAAACAGGAGTGGCTGCAGGATGATGCAGTTGCTGGAGGTGTCTGCTCCAAAGGTGCATCCTGCAGTGGCCATGCTGCGTGAAGGCTCACGGGACCATGGCTCTGGGCCTCCTTTTCTGGGGTGCTTCTGTGGCTGATCACGCAGCATGCAAAGATGCCAGCACCGCTGGCTGGGTTTGCCTCACAGGTCCTGCATGGTGCTGGTGTTGATGTCCCCAGCTGCAGGGGAATGAAGGCTCTCACATGTGGTGTATATCCATCACCAAGCCCTTCACAGTACCTATAGTACCTCTACAGGTGTTGTGTGGGTTCTGTGATGTTCAACATGTACCCTAAAATAATCTTGCCACAATGATGAGACTTGTTTTCATGTTCCTGAGAGTAACTGGCTGCCTGCAGTACATCAGTCCTGCACTCTCTTCATGTCGTGGTTTATGCAGTCTCTTAACTCTTTCATGATCATCTCTCCATATATCAACAAGAATCTCAGAGGTGCCTTAAAGCCTAAGTTTTCTTTTTTAACTTTTTCTCTCTCAAGCATTTTGGCTAATAAATGATTCCATAGACCGGATGTATGCGCTCTCACACTCATACACAATCTCATCTATTTCGATTTTTCGTTTGATAAATTCTTTTGCTGCTTAAGGCTCTTCCTGTATACAGGTAGCCCAGTTGGTCTTTAGTTGCCTCGGGGTCCTGCATTGACCATCACTGTTTCGGCAGTGAGGCGACAGCAACCTGACAGAGCTGGCTTGTGGCTACCCAGAGGTTCACATGAGCCATCAGTCCAGTTTGAGTGTTTGTGACTCCTAGATGTGGCTGGAACTCTCCTTTCCAGTGTAATGGGGTTACATTAATTTTTCTTAATATCTAAATGAATTGCCTTGCTTTCTGTCTGATGACAAATTTCACGTTTCATTTACTGTAAACTCTTCCATTCTCCAAGTGTTATCAATAAAAAGAAAATTAAAACATGTTGTGATGATTTGGAGAGAAAATAAATACTCTAAGGCTGAGCTTTCATCCCAATTCATAGAATCATAGAATGGTTTGGGTTGGAAGGGACCACAAGGATCATCGAGTTTCAACTCCTCTGCCATGGGCAGGAACACCCTCCACTAGACCGGACATTAGACAGTGAGAAATACTGGGGGGGGGGGGGGGGGGGGAGGGGAGGGTAGGAAATTTAGACAATTTCAGAGAATGTGAAATAATGTGGATAGTTGGGTGTTTTGGAGTTTTTGTTTTGTTTTTTTTTGTTGTTTATTTTAAATCAATTCTCCTTTAGCAGGTTTTTCCTTTTTTTTTCAGGAATATAGTGGAATTTCTTTTTGTGAGAGATTGTTTCTCATGATAACTTCTTCTAATACTTCTTGGTTACAGCTCACGCAATAGCAGTCAGACTAAGTATGAGTCATTAATCTTGAGGGGAAAA
Organism: Psophia crepitans; assembly: GCA_013399095.1. Lineage (NCBI taxonomy): Eukaryota > Metazoa > Chordata > Aves > Gruiformes > Psophiidae > Psophia > Psophia crepitans. The sequence goes on along the minus strand of VWZZ01005916.1, from coordinate 712,601 downwards.
AAAAAAGGATGCTTTCCTATTTGCTACCCTCTGTCAGGTGAGATATCCTTAATGTTGTAGCAACATCCCAAGCTAAGGAAGTGGTTGGCACTGGTAGGAGATAATGAGAGCAAAATGTTCATAGCAGTTACTGGATGTGAATGTATACGGTGCCTGTGCTGACCTAATCTCCCCTTCTGTTTTTTTGTAAACTTATGCAAACAGATATCCTTAATAGTAAGATAAAACCTCCATGAGGCATAACTTAATTTTTATATAATTTCAGATAACTTTATATTATGTCTTACTGATATATTCAGTGCACCAATTACAAAAGCAAATAGACTATGCCTACCACAGCCATTATCAGCTACCATTCAGCGTACTTATTAGAAATGGCTTATTAGAATATTAATGTCTGTATTATTTTTTAAAATATCATTCTTCACTTAGAGTACCTACTACTGGTCTACTGCTGACAATTATCAAACAAATTACTAGTTGTCAACTAGTATGCAAATAGACTACTGGGTTGTTATAATTTGAAATAAGTTTTAATATTTTCCCATTAAACAGAAATGCTGAGTTCTAATGAATTGTGGTACGTAGTAATGAGGAAGCTGACAACAGGATGAGGCTGCAGCAGGCAAGGCTGGGTTTGAACTAAAGCTGTAACTGAGATGTATTTTGATACCTGGGTAGAACTGAATCCTTCTAACTCAGCTTCTCATACCTCAAAAGGTAGTGTCTGTTTCGGAACATTGCCTTGGTAGAGGCTAACCCTGGCTGACCAATTGACCCAGCGCTGCTTTCTGAGGGGCAGCTTCATAAAGAAGAATAGGTCAGTTTACTGGGTCAGGAATGTGGCTAATAAGAAACTTCGTTTGCAAAGCAGCCGATACAGTTACTCTCACTGTGCTCTGACACAGAGCAGCAGTAAAAGTTGTTAGACTTCCCCAATGCTCCAGACACCAGAGAGAGAGATGCTTTTGATACACTGTGGTTGAATGCGTCTTCCCATTTGTACTTCTATTTTGGTGCTTCAATCTGATGTAATTTTATTATGAGCCATTTAATTGTACCTGCTTTTACAAGATCAAGGTACTAACTGCTTTTGAAAGGCATTTCATTTATTGCTGGTTTTGTTATTCAAACATGTAGACAAAAAGAATAAAAAGAGTACATGGGTAGTTTAGGCAAAGAATTATGGCTTTATAAATCTGAAAATCTAAATCTAGCGCAGACGTTTGTATAGGCATTTATGGTTTGGGGAGCTTGTGTTAGCATACCTGTTCTGAGGTTTCTCTGTCTCTTGGTCTGCATGATCTCGGAAAGGAAAAAGCACGTTTACTCTTTGTGGGCAGCTTTTTCCCTGTGAATTCTGTAGCTGAGGTTTAGCATTTCCAAAATCTATGTCTTAAAATCTAATATTTCAGTGAACTGGAATTTATGCATGTTGTAAAATCTACACGAAGGTGGCCGCAACTGTTTCAGACTGGTTTGCTGAACAGTTATCAGTTGTCCTGGAGTACGTGCTATCTGGTCCTTTTGCAGCCATACCCTCCCAGGTACCCTCCCAAGCCCGCACTGGTCCTGAGGCCAAGCAGCAGGGTCTACTGCAGGCAGGGTGCGGGCGAAGTGCTCCTCCAGCAATGCTGCAGCTTCCTCCTCCAGCCAGGAGAGCAATCCATGAGGAAGAAAGGTTGCTCCAAGCCTCAGACCACTCTGCACACCTTGCCCTGCAAGCAGGCTCTCCTCCCGTTAACCCTGTGGCTCGTTTTGCTTCTGGCAGTGCTGCATGGGCAGGTGTACCGGTTTTGCACCCTGGAGGGGACGTGGCTGCTGAAGGAGAATTCAACCCTGCCCTGGAGGAACTTGTCTGAGTGCGAGGCCTCTGACCAGGTAAGAGTTCTCGTCTCTTGCTGCTGTTGATGTTGTTTAGGACAAAACAGAAGAGAGGAAAAGTATAGTCATTGATGCCCATGTGTTTTTGTCCTGTCAAAGTAATCTTTATCAACTTCTCCTGGGTGCGTCACTTCAGTGAGCTTAATGGTGAGGGACATAAGGTCTCTCCCCTTCAGCAAAGGGACCGTGGAGGGTAGATCAGAGCAGGTTTAAATGTACGTGAGAGAGCCAGGAGAAGTGAGCCAGGTAGTCCCAGCTGCCGTGCAGCGCAGGGGGCTCGACTACAGCCCACTCGAAATGGAGAAGGGACCTAATGCTACTCCTCTGCCTTTTCTTCCATTGGCACATTGTTACAAAAAAGTGACCATTTGTTCTCTGTCTAGTTAGCAGCTATTAAGGTGATTAAGATCAATTGAACTGAAGGATATTTGCTTTTCACCTTTGGGCAGGGACAGTCCCTGCTTTTTGTTTGTTTGGGGTATTTTAATTTTTTTTTCTTTTTTGTCTTTTTACCTTAATTTGCCACGGACAATGGAATTAGGCTTGTCAGTGTTACTTTATTGCCCTGGTGCTTTATACTCTACAGGGAGCCGAGACACCTGGCACCGTATGAAGGAGACCATAGAGATTTCTAGGGGATTTTTTCAGCCATTGGCGTCAGCTAGCGCACCGTGTGCGTTCCCATGACATGTGATACCGTTACTGCTGTGAGCCTCCAAGGGCGATGCTTTCCCTCACGTATATTGAGGGCACCCTCTCTGTCCCAGGGTACAGGGAACTAGTACGTACCTAGCCAAAACAGGTCAAGTATATGAAATTCCCAAGTGCTGCGGTATCTGTGTCCTCTGGTGTTCCTGTTCCTCAGTGCCTCATTCTTCAGAAGGAATAAATGGCTGCAGACTAGAAGGAGATAGGAAAAAGAGATAAATTTAGCATATTTAGAGAATTAAAACCCTAACTTTTTCCTTTAATTTGCAGCCTTATTCCTGGTCCCTTCCACCCTGTGGGGTATCCCAGCAGTGCGTGTAATCTTAATGCAAAGTGTAAGCCTGGTTGGTTGACTCTTCCTTGTTTGCCATCATGGATTCTTCCAGAGCTGTTTTGGGGCATGCCAAGGAGAGAGATACCCAATGGTAATACTTGATCATTTGGCACCTGCCTCCAAGTTTCCATGAGTTGATCTGGATTCTGAAACCCTGCGCATGTGGTGTTGCCTCCTGAAATGTGAATAACGGTGTTTGGTTTGTCAGCTAACGTATATAGAGCCCTCCGTAACCTGCTTTGGTTTATGCATCTTGTACATGAGAACAAGAGGTTGTTTTTATAAGTTTGCGGTGTATTGTGTTATAACTGTTACTAAAAAAAAAGAGATCCAAAGGGTTTGTGAGTCAATCCTTATAAAATAACATTGTTTACTTTAAGCATGCAGTGCAGTTTTGATCTGTGTAGGTGTTTAGGTTCAGGTCTCAGTAGTTTGCCTGAGCTTTGATACTGAAAGGATTTTTCCTTTTCTCTTTGTAAGGCATCTTTCATATAATTCCTTTTAAAACATTAACCTAGCAAATACCTGAGGAACAGCATGTATGTTCACCTTAAATCCTCCTGGCTGTGCAAAGTACATGTGAATAGCTGTACTTATTTCTGAAGTACAAGGAATATATTCCTTCGTACCGCAGAAGTCTTGAGAGTCAATTGCAGAATTAGCAGCTTGAAGAAGGCAAGTAAAATGCCTGAGTCTATTTAGGCAAAGATACTTGCTTAGAAATGAACCAGAATAGTGAATATGAGTGTGCCTCGGAGCCTGAGCAATAAGTCTGTGTTGCCTACAGCTTTTCAGATACTTCCCTTCTCCCTAAAGACTTTGGCCAGCACTTTCAAGCAAGGGTCTCCGTGGTCACGTCTTGTGCAGTGAACCTGAAGAGAACGACAGTCCAAGACTGTCAGGGCGGTGTGAGCATCCCTGCCGCTCTGGCCCGTGTCAGCTCACTCCCTCCCAGGCAGTGCTGCAACACCTAGGTCATGAGATAGTGTTGGGCTCTGGTTCGTTACCAGGAGGTTGCATAGCTGAGGCAGAAGAAAGACTATTTGGGGGCAGAAAAGAGTTTAGTTATATGAATACAAGGCATCCTTTGCCTCAGAGTCAACAAATGGGACCTGGCTTGTTTTATTTCTAAGTATAGATGTAGCCAAAGGTCACACACACACACCCCCCACCCACCCCCCCACCCCGAAATTACAGC
>VWZZ01005916.1:674718-708470 GCA_013399095.1 Psophia crepitans | reverse complement strand
CCCCCCCCCCCCCACCCCGAAATTACAGCAGTAAGGAGACTTGCTTTGAGTGTTCAAGTCTGAAAACATCAGCTTTGCCGTTTTTACTACAAGGTTGAGTTGTGTCTGTGGTTCCTGCCATCTGTTTAAGACTTGCTTGTGTGGTAATTCATGCCTCTCCAGCTTTATTATGAAATAATGTCACATTATCTATTTTCTAGCCTGTCTGCAAAGTCCAACTGTTTGAGTGAACACCTGGGAGCAGCTGGGGAATTAAGATTAAATTTTTATTTCTTTAGAACGTACAAAAAGCAGAAGACTGATATGATATGTGCATTTAAACTTGAGAATAGGAGAATGACTTCTGGTTATCATTAAGAAAAGTTAGAAAGCCGCTGGGAGAAAAGAACTGAAGCCCATGAGTTCTCTCTTTTTTTCCCCTCTCCCTCTTTCTTTATTTTTTTTTTCCCATTTTTTTCTCATTTCCTCTCAGGATGCACCAGAAGAACAGCTCCTGAATTTGTCCATAATATACACCATTGGATATGCTCTTTCCTTCTCTGCCCTTGTAATAGCAACTGCCATTCTTCTTGGATTCAGGTAACTGGTGAAGCTCTGATGAGAGTGGAGAAAAGGTGTTACGTTTTTCTTTATGGTAATATCAGACTGTGACAGAAACATTTGATTTTATTTTTTCCCTCCTTCTTCTATCACCTCATTATTTATCATGTAATTTCTGTATTCCTTTCTACAATCATTCCTTCTCAAAATGCAAGTAAAATTTCTAAATGTTTGCAGTGTTACCAGTATGGATGTGTGGAACAGATGCTTTTTATCAGTTGAAATATTTTGTCACAATATTTTTTTATTTCAATGAAAATTCTACTGGAAAAGATGGAGAAAGAGAGAGATTCCAGCATTCCCCCATGTTGTCGCCTTGCAGATAGGACATGAGTCTGGGGTGAAAGAGGACATTTAGGACAGAAATTTTCACCTTGACTTGCTTGGAATTACACAGAGCATAAAGCTCTGTCTGGCTTATTTCCCAGCCCTCATGTGCAGTGTATGTTTCAATAAAGAAATTAATTTTTCACATAATATCTCATTTTGGAGAACTTTTGGAAAATCTTATTTCGTTTGCAATCTGGAAAAGAACTTAATTTTGGCTCTTGGAAAGTTTATGAAATACATTGCTGTCACCTGATCAGTTCGGCATACTGAGTTCATCCAGGTATGCACCAACAAATTGCATGGAGTCCATCAAAATTAAGAGACTGAATGGCTGCACATGCCAATGCTACCGTATGAGGGTTTGGTTAGAAACAAAAAACAAAACCAAAAAACAAACAACAACAACAAAAAATACCTACAAAAAAACCCAAAATGCCAAACAAGCGAAAAAACTCCACAAAACCCCCACTGTTTTTTCCACTGACTAATGGAGACACTAGTCTCCAACAGTGATATCTGGGATTTTTTGGAGTTTTTTTCCCCTCTGTAAGTGCAAGAGGTGCCTTGATTCCAGCCAGACTTTCCTGCAGTTTGGGGATGCTGAGCACAGCAGGCTGGTATTTAGAAAACTCAGAGATGTGATCCTGCTCTGAGGGAAAGAAGTCCCTCTGCCATGAAGTTCTGCTCGCTGCTGCTGTAGATAGCCAGGTCCCATCATCCTTCTTACACGCTGATGTGTCTGTCTCCTAAAAAAGTATAGTTTTCCATCTCCTGGTACTCTTATTTGAAATCAGGTCAGGTACCTTCAGTGCTCTGATCCTTAAGAAACTTTCTTCCCTGACTAAAGAATTGTCATTGCCAGTCAATAATCATTTGCTCTGGAGCCAGGACTCTCTTTTAGCAAGCCAGTCCCTTTCCTTTCCTCCCTCCTAAGTGTTTATACTCCTCATGTTTATAAAGATCAGTCATGCCTTTTAGCTTCTAATTTCTAAAACTAAAATGACTTAAGCCTTCTGATATTCTACCAGACGTTTTAGCATTGTATTATCACTCCTCCTACCACCGGAGAAGCATAGGCTAGCAATCTCAGAGAAGATTTAAAATGACTACAGAAATGCAGGGCTGTGCTCCCCTTCTGTGAACGCCGCGTGATAATTATGATTTGTACGTGTTGTACCTGTGCAACTTTGGGACTCATCTGACAAAACACCAGATGGTCTTGAAGTCTCCAAATGTCTCCCAGGATAAATGCCTTCTCCTTGTTTCAACCATCAATGACACTTTTTGAGTAATCTTCGCAGCCCAAATAGAAAAGGCCACAGAGCACAACCACGTACTTCTTGAAGGAAGGAAGGATGTGCGTATTTTCCGCAGGGAACAAAGAGCAAGTTTGTCACTGAGGACTGGTAGGAGAGAGGGAATTCTGATGCCTTGACTTTTGTGGAGAGATGCTTTAGCATTTTTTTCCTTTAGCTGTGAAGCAGGAACTGGACAAGTATACATGAGTGTGTGCTTCTGGCTTTGAAAATCAGTTTTCAGAGATGTTAAAGGGTCTGAGAGCCTTCTTAAAACTATACCATCAACCCATTTTGTGCTTTCCTGTCTAAACTGTCTATCTGGGGACAGCTTTGGCCTGGATCTCATAAATACACGAGACCTACCCCTACGTGAACTGCAGTTGCTGGATTTTGATTGGAACCTCCACTTGTGGCCTCTCCCCAGTAGCTGTGCAACCTCCACAAATGGGGATTGAAATTTAATTCATTGGCACCAAAGTGCTAATGTTGTCTACTTCTGTAATAGGAAGGTCTTTTAAAGTTCTTAGACTATAGAATAACTGTTATATTTGCTTTTCATAATGATACAACAGAAGAAACAGTATATCTGTAGTCCCCAATTTTGCATCCTCTGAAAGAAATGGAAGAAAAGTCTGTAATTTCAGTGATGGAAGCTGAATTAGGCCCATAGCTTCATGACTGAAACAATTTTAATAACTTGCATTGCCTGCAGCAGAAATACTCAGTAACTGTTTGCAACCTATTTTCTACAATTGTCTAATTTACATAATTTTTTCAATCAAATTTAAAAGTGTAGCAGTTCTGAGGGGTAGCAACAAATAAAATTTGAGTTAAAGAAAAATAAATATTAATTATAGGTAAGTTTTGAAGTAAACTGTGACTTAGAAGTGATGCAAAAAATTCTATTTGACCTACAAAGAAAATTCTACTTCCTCTTCAGTGCAAAACTTTCAGACCAAGTCTATTTTTATACCCAAATTTATAGAGCAGTGAAAATAGACATTTAAAGCATAAGTTCACTGAAACTCCTCCTGGAACAATTGCTGTTTATCATATGTTACCTATATCCTTTAGCATCAAAAAAAAAATCATAACCAGTGTAACTTCCTTTGAAGCCAAGTGTGTACTCCTGCATTGCTGGAAGAAAAAAGTTTGTGGTTGAGGCTGGTAAAACATTGGCAGCACTCTGCAGCTGGATGCCATTTCCATGACTGCAGTTTCTTTTGCTATCCCTTGACATGGTCTTTTTTGACAAGTAGCTATTTTATTGTCTTTGCAGCTGGCTGCTGAAATTCAAGATCTTTTCTTTTTTTTTTTTTTTAATTTGTTTGTTTATTTTCAATTCTGAATGCAGAGGTAAATTCTGCTCCATTTAGTTCTACAGAAAGTATTTACGATGCCCTCAGAGGCAATTTGAATACAGATTTTTCTCTTGTCAAAGCGGTGGTTTGCAGGTAGATGGTTATTTTCATTGTGGGCTTGAGCACAGCCAGAAGCTGTACTGCACACCAGTTCCTGAGCCTTGCCAAAGTAAACCTGTGCAGTGATACTGGGGTCAGTTCAAAGAGATTAGATTCAGCATTACATGAAACTTGACTTTTTTAGTCCTCTCAGAAATGTCTTCTGAAAATTACTTTTATTTTTACACTTTTTAAACTTTTAAAATATTTTTTTTCCTTACATGCTGGTTCTCCTTCCTTGCCCAGAAAGTTCACACTTAGGGCTGAAGTTTTGAATGTCTCGTCCTTGGTAGTGATTTCTTCCCAAAGGCAGTTTGAAATCCCTACAGCCATTCTCAAATTACAGGATTTCCTCTGGTACCCCCTGATTTCCAGCAGGGCTCATTGTTCCCTCCCTCAGTCCTATCTGTGATGTTGCAGATTTTACGTAGCGAGTGGATCACAACTGGTTCTTCCTTTTACAGGCATCTGCATTGCACGAGGAACTACATTCACCTGAACCTCTTCACCTCTTTTATCCTCCGGGCTATATCTGTCTTCATTAAGGACTCAGTGGTGAAGTGGATGTACAGCACAGCCACGCAAGAGCACCAGTGGGAAGGACTTATCTCTTTCCAGGTAGGGGCAGACATTGTGGTGGTTCTCAGGATATCGGAGTCATCACTGTGGTGTGTCTGCATGACAGCAGGTGATTTCATTTTGTACGATGAGGGCTGTACAAAATGCAGTTCTTTAGTCCACAGAGTTTTTCTGAGACTTGTCAGACGACATCTGTGGTTGTGCCAGCCTGGGCTTGGTATAGACAAGTAAGTTGATGCCATGGCATGTTTCTGTGCTTGTGGGAAGTTTGTCCCTGCTAGACAAAAGAAACATGAATAAGTGGATTTTTGATACATATATACAAATGCCCGTATCTTCTTCCCATGCTGCAGGTTCATTTCTTCTAGCAGTGATAAGAGGGTATTCATTTTCCTAAGCCAGCACCTTTTGTGATAGAACCGTCCATCTCGTATAATGACCAAATTAGCTGGTCGTTCTTGGAGATCTTTATAATCTGTTCATGACAGAAAAAAGGGAAGCATCTGATTAAAATGCAAATTTGAAAGCATTTAGAAAAGCTTTGGAGGAACAGGCTAATTAAATACTTTTAATTGAAGGGAGAGGATATACAACTCTTTTGTGAATATGATGAAAGCATGCCTTTCCCCCTTCAGATTTGGAGCACAAAATGTACTTGAATCTTCAAAGAAAGGTATTTTCATTATTTGTATAGCTCCTGTGATTCTAGAACATGGGTACAGCGTTTGCCATGCAATACAGGGTTGGGGTCGTAAAGGGTGTCTCTTCTGATGCATGCTTAGTACCCACCCGTTTCTGACACTCTGCCTAAGGCTTAAGCACTAATACCGCATAGTGAATCTCACATGACGATTGATTTCTTCTCATCTGCAATGTATCAATTGGCAGAAAATAATATTGTAATACATATCTTAAATGGTTTGGAAATATTTGCATTGGATTATCAGTCATTCCCTCCTTTCAAAAAACCCTAGGCTTTATGCTTTCACTCGGTAATTTGCCAGCCAAGAGAGATTTTGCACCTAAATGTAATGCAGTGGGCAATATTGCTGTTCTGTGAAAAATCTTTTGCTTTGGAAAATAGCCAACATTATGGCATCCACTATTTGCTCTTTAATAGAGAAATTCTCAGCTGCAGAATAGAATATCTGGGGAAGTGAAAAGGTTCACTGACTGCAGTTTACACAGTACGTTTTACTTGCTCTTCTTTTCATCTTTATTTTGTGCTTTTCAAATTATAATCCATTTCTTATTGAGGGAAAATGCAGAACATGTAACTTTATTTTTTTTTTAAAGGAGGAATGTTGTTGAAAGGATCTGTCTGCTGTGCATATCACCTATTGCTGGATTCTGTCCCTTCAGTACTCAAATGTGATTAATTTAGCAAGCATTGTTTTGAGGAGCAAACAAGAGTAGGAGAAAGAACCAGTCTTTTGTGTTAATATGCTTTTATTCTCAGCCCCTGTTGCGTTCATTTGGGCTGTGCTTTCTTCCGTCACAGGAATCACTCAGCTGCCGCTTGGTCTTTGTGATGATGCAGTATTGTGTGGCTGCAAACTACTACTGGTTGCTGGTGGAAGGCATGTACCTGTACACACTGCTGGTACTTTCAGTCTTTTCTGAGCAGAGAATTTTTCGGCTTTATCTCTGCATTGGCTGGGGTAAGTTGATCTTTCCTTATGTCTGCCTGTGGCTGCCTGCACCGGCAGGTGGTACAACACACAAAAATATTGTGTAGCTATCGTAGCGCTGCCCAGCTCAAGTCCTGCACTCTCTATTCCCTTTTTGCTCCTGGTCCCTTGCCTTGTTTGAGCTGGAGGGTGCTGGGCCAGCACAGCTCCTGGATGCTTGCAGCGTGGAGGCTGTGGGTTCATAACGCAGGGGCTTTGCGGCACCGTGGAAACTCCCCAAGCCAGTGGCAGGCCCGTGGTACTTTTCCTGCAAGACATCAACTTCCCAATACAAGCGACATGTGGGTGATTGGAGATGAGTGCGGACTCTCCTGGACTGCCCTGCTTCATCTCCTGATAGTTTCCCATTGTGTTCCCATTCATAGTTCCCCCCACTACTTGTGGGGTAAAATAGCCATGATACCTTGTGTCTAGTCAGGGATGACAGCAGAGAAATGGTGGCAGCATGAGCTGAGGGGATGCAGAGGGGCTGGTGAACAAGGAGCTGCTGGCAGGTCATGCAGGCTGGTCATGTGGGCAGAGCAGGTCAAGTAATGGTTGTTGAGAAAAAGAGTGGTCAGGGTAGCCATGCCATGGGCCTGTGTGTGCTGGAGATTAAGGACTGTGATGCCTTGAAATAAGTTGGTTGAGCCAGAGCTACCTTCTGTAGAAGTGTTAAAGCTTTGATTCTTTCGCTGTCCAGTTAGCCCGAAAATATATTGCTGTTCAGGATTAATCTATTTTTTGAATGATCTCTTGTGTGCCTATATATTGCATTCTCTCCCTTCCTCTTCTCCCCCTCCCCTTTTGATGGAAATCGTGCGACTTTCAGAAAGCTGAAAGTAAATCCAAGTAAATACTGCAAGTGCTTTCACAGGTACTAGTTTGAACATTTAAATAGCTTTGACTGTCCCTCTCTCTCTACGGGTTTGCCAACTGTGAATATTCTAGCAAATTAGTTCACTGGTAAAATGCTTATAAATGGCTTACTGTGAATTACCCAATTCTACCGAAAAGTGATACATGAGGAGCAAAGGCCTTCCAGCATCTTGATGGGAATAAATAAATGCAAGGAATAGTTTCCTGCTGAAAAGTTTCAGTTAAAAAGTTCTATATCTTCCATTATTGTTTTATATAGGACACACAGCAAAAGCAACAGCATGTTGTATAACATTTGAACTGTGTATGTTTTAATCATGTTTTATGAATAGCCATACCCTCAATCTAAAAAAAAAAAGTTTGGGGGAAGCTATCCTGAAGCACTTACTGAGGTCATGACAGGAAATGGGAAAGAAATTAGAGCAAAATTATATATAGCCAAATCCTGAGGGTATTGTGTTGTTTTATAAGAAAGAGAGAGGATAACTTTGACCTGAATCACTTCTAGTTACACTTTGTCTCTTGCAAAAGCAGAAGGCAGAAACAGAAGACACTATTTGTTTTTGTGCTTCCTTTGCAATGGAAGTTTTGCTACTGTGTGTTGAATTTCTGGATTAATTTGTGGCAGTGCCAGAACTTGGCACTATATATGTGGGTTTCATCCAATCTTCCTAGAAAAATTCTGTCTGTGCCATTCTATACTTATCTGTACAGTTTCTTGCTATTCTACCCATGGCTGCATGTGCAAACTTTGCCAATGATTCTCCATCTCCAAATGCAGAAGCATCTGCTATTTCAGTACTCCCAGATAAGTTATACTAGGTAACAGTTTCATCTCTGACAAGTGGAGAGAGATTAAGATTTTTTTCCACTCTTTCTTGCTGCTGCTTTGGTGATTCCATTTTTTGGATGCTCAGGTCCCTCACCAGGTGCCTTTCTGCTGTATGCAATGCTCAGAAGTTTTCATTATTTTAATTTTTTTTTGAGCAACATGATAGCCTCAGCATAATGCAAAGGCTTCAGAGAAGCAGTAGGTTCCTGTTTGGGCTGAGAGAGTACTCTTTGAAATAGTTTATAGACTGTAAAAATAAAGCTGGATCGAAAAATAAATACCTATTCAATTGTCAGAGCTGATTTGCTACCCTGACCCTTTGTTCTGTTAGTGAATTGTCCTCTTACAGGATAATTTTTGTTCATTGCTCATCGTTTGTTGAATATTTATATTTTAAAATTTCTTACGTGCATTGTTCGCAAACTTAGTGGATGTTAGTCATTTCATGTTATTTCTTCTAGTTATAACTAAACTTTGTGATCACTCACAGGCCATATGGTATTGTTTTTGTGGTCTGAGTAGCTTCTGCAATCCCCCATGTGATCACATATGTTTGCACTTGTACTTCTCTAAAATGTACATATGGATAAAATTGTGTATTCTCCGCAAAGCTTTTGTCCAACTGAGTATTTGCACATACTCGTGGTCATGATGTTTGCCCTGTGGTACTTCTTTTGAGGAACACCAGGTCCCAACAAGAAACTAGAACAAATTATTTCCTCAGGTTATCCCAAGCAAAACTGTAATGTTAGGCCCAGTTTTCAAATAGGTAGAAATGTCCCAATACCTATTTCTCTCCAAGCTTTTAAACTGCTACATTATATAGAGCTGTATTTTTTATAACGGGAAAAAATCCATGTAATTGTGTAAATCAAAATTGTATTTCTCCCATTTTATGTATAAGATGATAATTTCATCTCAATTCAAAACATGGAAAGTGTAAATCTGCTTTTCAAATAGAAACATGTAAAAGACCATACTTAGTCTGTGTCTTCCTAAGAGCAGTTGGCAGACAGCGAGGATTGTAAAGAAAAGTGAATAAATATTGCTTAAATATATTTTTGGTATAATTTCAGGTCAGTTCTTAATGTTTATTAAATGATACTCCATTTAGTATCAGTTCAAATGAGTATTCTTCGTTGTTGAGGCATTTTATAAGGGGAAAAATCTGTTTATCTTGTTTTATTGTGCTTTGCAAAAGCTAGAAGAGTTATAAATCTTGATAGACCTAAGAAAACTCATGTAGTCTTAGAAATTGGGAGTCACTTATATCGACAGAAGGTATATTGATAGGATTCTATAAACCTTCCTGAATACTTGAGAGGTAACTGTGTTCCTGTAATAGCAACTTCCTTGCTGAGATTTCACGCCATATTAGGCTTTGAGATGGCAGTTTTAAATTTTTCCTGTTTCATTTAATGTGGAAAATGTCTTGCTTATGTCATCTTTTTCTTTGTAAAAGCAGACTTTCATACATTTGTGTTAACCCCGAGTTCCACGTATCTTACTGCAAAAACAATGGTTTATGCTGTTTTCAAAGCTGATGGGGGAGGAAAAAACAAAAAGCAGAAGCACTAATAGCATCAACAAACAAAATTCTTAATAGGCTGATGGCAGAGCAAGTAGGTGAGTTGTTCCCTTCAGTCTGGAGGGCAGCACAACAGCAGCTAAAGGGGATGTTGATTCAGATAGTCGTCATCACTTGCAGAAAAAAGAGCTGTTGCTGATGTTGGGACACCTACTCGCTGTTCATCGTGTCTGAGCCCAAGCAAAGAGTCACTGAGCTTGACATTGACTTCAAGCAGCCGTCTCAGTGCTGTACAAAGTAGTCTCTGGAGAAGAGCAGTTTATATGGTAACGCTGCTGTATGCACCTTTTGGCACCTTTCAGTGGAAGAGAGACCTGTTCGTATTCAGAAGAGGGGAGGAAGAAGGGGTGGGGAAACAGCAGCATCTCACAGTGACTGTCTGTGACATCCAGGCGGGAAGAATGACAGGAGGAGACAATTTTCAGCACTAAAGGCTAAGACGAAAATTTTAACAAAAAGCTAAACATTGTCTGAGCTTCTGTGGCAATTTTACACTCAGCTGCACTTGCAGCAGGGAAGCTGCCATAAAAAAAAAAAATCCCTTCCAACCCATGGCAATCCAAGCTTGCTCTAAGGAAGAAAGTTTGAGGGAATGAAGCTACTAAAGGCAGAAAGCCTAGCTAGGGTTTCAAAAATCTCCATTCTGATTGCCAGGAAGATCTGAATGGAAAGAGCCAGTAAGAAACCTTCCTTCTGAAGCCCAGTATGAACTCAGTTGTAGCAACAGGATCATTCATTGCGCTAACCATTTCTTGTGTCTTTTCAAATGAAAACTGGTTTTGGGCAAGGATGTGAAAATTGGTTTTGTATTTAGACTGATCCTGGTGGGGAGACACATCTGTCAGGAGTTTCTCAATTCTCTTCACTCTTTGTCTTCTGGATTCAACTATTTCATGCTTTTCCTTTTTTAGAAAGAAAAACATTTCATCTTTTCTTCTCATATCTTCAATGCACTTACTCTTTCTACATCTGGTCATATTTATTTATCACTTCTTTCAGTTCTTCATCACATATTTCTCACATTCGTATGACAAGCAGTTGATCAAGTCAGACTGTCCTGGACGGTTTCCGAGAGAAAGGGAAGGATCGGAGTTCTGACAGCAGTAACGTCCTTCTGGTTTGTGTGCCTGATTGTCCTGGAGGTTGAACATCTCGCCACGTGGAAAACAGTGATGTCATGTTACATCTGGAATATGAGCTTATATGCAAAACTCATCAGTCCTAAAATACTGTATTCAGAATATGTCCTTATTTAAGGGTCTTGGCAGGATGGCAGTGCCTGGTCCTACAGAGGCCAGTTTACTTTAGGGAGAATCTCTGATCAGCATGTGAGGATGAGGGGAGCCTCTCTTGCTCCTTCTACATCTTTCTTCCTGAAATTGCCTGTACGTACAATGCAAAGCTAGAAATAGCGTGTGTCTGTAAGAATGAAAACTTGCACATCGAGGTGAGGGAAGGGAGAGGCGGGTATGGAATAGCACCACCTGGTGACACCTTTCGTGGTGACTGCCACTTGGTGGACGCCAGAACAACGCTGAACTTTTCTGTTCTGTTACCAAAATATCTCAGACCCATTTAAATGGTGTCGTGGTTTTACTCCAGCCAGTGGCTGGGCACCACATAAACATGCGCTCAGCCCCCTCATCGGAAAAGGAGGAGAGAATCGGAAGAGCAAAAGTGAGAAAAACTCGTGGATTCAGGTACAAGAATTTAATAAGTGAAGCAAAAGCCGCATGCACAAGCAAAGCAAAACAAGGAATTCATTTCCCACTCCCCACGGCAGGCAGGGGTTCAGCCATCCCCAGGACAGCAGGGCTCCGTCACGCNNNAAAGGCCTTGGCTCTGTGTGAGCATTGCTCAGCAACAGCAAAAACATCTCTGCACTATCAGCGCTGCTTCCAGCACAGATCCAAAACACAGCCCCATACTGGCTCCTATTAACTCTCTTTCAGCTGAAACCAGGACAAATGGAGAGACCGATTTCTACATGCTGTTACCAGGACGTGGTAGCTTCCGTTAGCAGGAGCACAAATTGATCCTCTCTGCTCCTTAAGGACATGTGAAAATGTCAGCCAAACGGTGGCTCCTGTGCAGAATTTCTCACAGCTCCCTTCTCTTACCTACCCCATCCTATTATCATTCTGGATAATGCCTGGTTTTCCAAGTTTTTTTTTCTTCTTACTAAGAAGACACCTGTACAGATGTAAAATATGTAAAGTAGAATGAAAATAAGTACGTTGTGCTGCTTATTTATGCAGTGGGGTTTTAAGGTGTTGATTTGGCAGCTCCATTACTTTCTCATCATCTAGAATATGTATTATTATCGCAACCTATAATTCAGATGCCCTGTCCCCTGCCATTTGAAGCTGAACTTTATTAGCTGAGCTGTCTGCATGCTCATTTCCTAGTACACTTGACAGATATAATAATTGCCATGTAGTGTTCAAAGATTTTTAGTTAGTTATCAGCCTGCAAGGATTAGCATGGCAGAGGCTGTTTTGAGCGGGCTGTTGCAGTTTCTTGCATCTTCAGCAGTGATGCAGTACAGACAAAAGTAGACGTTACCGTTTCCAGAATTCAGAGACCTTTCTGTGGTCAGTTAATCTGGGAAAAGATCAATGTTTGGGCTTTCTGTATGACAAAAAGCAAAACCAGAAAGAGTTCAGCCTGTATCTTAAATAAGTGCATCCTATAAATGGGTGCAGTTTTTTCTCAGATACCTAATATTCTTTGAATAGCAGCAGAAAGGGAAAGAGGTGTAGGACTGAAACTCAAATGCACTAAAAGAGTTGCATGTTAGGAGCCCAGGACTGGAATACAATGCTAATTCTATTAATGAGCGATAGTCGTCTGTAGAGTTCATTAAAGGAGCTGTATGCAGTTTGCCTCCACTGCCGGCTCAAGCCAGCCAAATTTCTCTTGACTGCATGAAGTAACCAGAATCATGTTTGCATTTGTGCCAGTTCGTGCAGGTTAGTTTGGTGTCGAGTTTGTAAATTAATCTATAGAGAGCCTCAGTAATCCTTGCAAATGAAAATTATTGCAGAGGTGCTGCAGACTTGCTCTTTTGTTGTTGTGAATGACTTCTACAGACTTGAGGTCAATTAAGGAATGTTCCTGGGGCAGTTTCCTCTTCAGGTCTTGACTAGGGCTTCAGAAAACTGGATGCATTCCCATCTGCTGAGAGTGTGTCCCAGATAGTTTTCAGAGCCACCTGTTTCTTAGGACAAGACTTTGTGAGTTTGGTAGATGTCAGATGGTATCTATGCAGAATTTGCATTGATGTTCAAAGCTAACATGTATGTATTGCACTGTTAAGTCTTGGTGTCTCAGATTAAAATGTGTATTGCTAGCATGGAAAATAATGTGACTGATGGTGTTGCAACACCAAGGCACCAGAGGCCTGCATCACAAGTGGGAATGGGCATAGGATGTTGAACAAGTCACCTTGTACGTGCTCACTATTAATTTGTATTATATTTGTATAGCAGGATGCTGATGCGAGTCAATAATACCAGCCTCTCTCTAGCTAGTCTCTTTTGAAATATAATATTAATAACAGATCCTCAATTCAAATGTCAAGTAAAGTGATTAAATATGCAGATATTTCTGATGTATCCAGAAGATGGAGATATCAACAAATTATTATTGTTATCACTCAGTATGTAACTTCCCTCCATTGACATACAGCCTTTGTGCTCTCAGTGTTCGTGTCTTATCCTGTAAGCTTCATATTAAGACGTCTTATTCTCAGAAAAGTGAAGAAAGGAATAATTCAAACTATAATTAGTTTCTAGGTATCAAATGCTCGTTTGTGTCTGGAAGTGATTTGCAGTGAGCCTGTTCTTAGTCTCTTATGCCACTATCAAAGCAGCACGGAGCTCTTGATAACTTTTCTCCACAAATACTGCGAACTCTTAGTATCAGGTACATCTGTGGAACATGTTCAACAACTTGCCCCACTAATGTCTACTCAATTAATTATCTTTGCTATTCCAATTATTGGGGTTTTTTTTTCTTGCTGCTCTTAATTCTTTCTTCTGCTTTTTTTAACCGATTAAGGACAATAGTTGGTCTTTCATGTCTGTAGTATTTAGCTGTTCTGATAGCAGAGAAAGAATACAGTACAAGAGGAGGTTTCTACTGATAATATCCACTACAGATACTGCTTGTAGATTTTTCAGACTGCAAGAGATCACCGATTTCCCTGTGGCATCGCTGTCAGGAACTGTGTATTTGCTCTGTGCAGTGCTTACTGCTGCACACTGATGGTCTTACGGTCCCTCATCACCTTGGTTTTTAAGAATGCAATAGCAAATCACATTAAGTGTTTCCCTTCCTATACAATGTACATACAGGGTCGGACACTGTCCAAGGAGGTGTACAGAGGAATTACACTATCTTGATCCATCCTTAGGCAGAAATTCCTCATCCTGCTAGTTGGGTCTTGACTTGTTCCCCTTCCCTGTGGGCTTTGTTGGCATTCCCTGTACTGAGTATTGTTTTAAGATTATTTTTCAAGACCTAGGCATTACATAATGAAAGAAATTACTTTGAGAGCCTTTGACATTGTACAGCAATTAATGACTGCCAGCTTGTTTGGCTTTTCTCTCTTCCCTTTACACCCCGGATAAACTGACCAACCGTAGCACGTGCACTGCCAGGTAAGCGTAGGACCAAGCCTCTGTGCAAGACCAGATGCATCTGCTGTCTTTGGGCTGCAGTGCTGGTGTGGACTGGAGTTGCTGCAGCAAACTTGGGACTTCTCTGCGGGGGAGGCCTAAGCATGCTTGTGGTGTGCCCACACTGCTCTCTGCTGTCAGGCTGCCATGGGGCTGAGTGTGCTGAGTGTGCTCCAGCCCCGATGCCAACAGGCAGCATGAGCTTGGCGCTGCCTGAACACAACGTAGCTGACCCACAGGCAGAGATGTGGATGCAAAGGTTCAGGTCATGCTCCTCTCTGATGTGAATGTAGAGGCTAGCAGAGCTTCCAGACATTTCTTTCCCTTGACCCCTCTGTGCAATTTTCCATGGAAAAGCTGATGTATGCTGAGTATGGGGGTGATAGTCTGTTGTTGTTTGTTTTTCATGCGTTTTAGGAGCTAGGTGGGGGCCCAGGCAAAATTAGCTACATGTATTAGTTACTTGCAGGTTAGATTCCTTCTCCCACCATTGACAACCATCCGTGCTGGGTAGGAGCTCCAACCCTGCCACCAGTTAATTACATTGCTCATCATTATGTGGGGGATTTGTCCTTCTCTCTGCTTTTCCCTGTCTCTTAATGTCAGTGTCAACCTTGTCTCCTCTCTTCCCAGGTGTGCCAATGCTGTTTGTTATCCTCTGGGGAACTGTCAAGTACCTTTATGAAGATGAGGGGTTGGTTTAGTTCTGATTTTTCTAGCTATCTCATTTGTGCTGTATGTGTGCACCGGCAGGTCATTGTTTGCTTTCTGTTCGGTGTGGTTTGCTTTGGCAATGTGCTGAAACCTCACATAATTGCTTCTGTTTTGTCTGAAGGTCTTGCGTAACATTTCAGAAAGGAGCCTATGTTTCTTTCTGATCAGAATTTTCTGCATGTCTGAATGAATCTGTCCTTTTGCAGGTCAAGCAAAGGTATGTTTTGTTTTTCTGTATTTACAGTATCAACAGTAGAAGTCATCATACCCGACCAAGAGCACTCCTGATACTGTGCCTTTGGCAGTAGCCTTTATAGGCTTCAGAGGAAGGCAAAAACCTTCCACAGGATTTTGCCTGCCATTTATAGTGGTTAGCTTATGCCTAGCAGCAGATATGTGATTGCCTGCTCTTGTTTAACCTTCCATTATTTAGAACTTCTTAAAATAAAGGCACATTCTCTGTTCGCTTACGTTAGCCTTGCTGAAGTCAACTATACCACGCACAAGACTGCTGCAAAACACGAAATACTTTTTGTCCACTTTTAACATAGTGGCTGTTCTGAAAAATTGCATTTATATATGCTTTATGTATCAAACAGCATTGTAGTTTTGTTGTGGTTTGGTTTTTTGGTTTGGGTTTGGGTTTTTTTTTGGCGGTGGTGGGTTTTGTTTGTTTGTTTGGTGGGTTGTTTGTTTTTTTTTTTTTAAAAAGGAGGAAAGTGGTTTCCTCTTCTTAGTGACAGTGACTGCCTGGAAATATTTGGGTAGATTTCTTTGTGATCAAATAAATAATTTTATGCTATTTCCTTTTTATTCTAAATGTACTATTTATTGGGTCTTCCTCTTAGTTTCCAAACAACCCAGCCAGCACTTTTGTAGAGGGTCCTTCCCACCCCCAACACAATCCTTGCTGGAGAGATGCTGCAGTGTGAAAATTCAGTGTAGTCAGAGCCACCCCCAGACTTTTTTTCTGGTGTCTGTGAGTATTAAGAACCAGCTTTTTTTAGTGTCTTTCATAGTACTGAACCAGTTCAGACAAAGCTGCCTTTTCTGGCTTAAGCAATGCTAGGATTTTCTGACTTTCCTTTTCAAGGTTGACTTGATAATATTCCGTGGCAAGACTGTGGCAATACTGATGTATTGCAAGTTTTGTTGAAGTTATCAAAGTAGGTATAGAGAACATGCGGCCCCTGAACAGGCGATGTTCCATGGTTGTATCTTCCCATTGATGTAGAAAATGTATTCAAAGTGCTCATGCTGAGCCTCCTACATTATGCGGTGCTCGGAGCTGATTTATGTTTTCTATTAAGGAAAACTGTCACTCACTGCCTTCAGCAGACCTTAAAAGGGGCAATTTTGCACCTTATTGAATTTTCTAAATCTTGTATAAATATTTGTAAAATACAGCAATAAATAACCACATGCAGCAGCTCCTCTGAAAGGCAAGATTTCTGTGCCTTGGGCGGGCATTTGCTGGAGCAGCCAGGGATATCTTTCATGCTGTTTGCCATAGCGCTGTCACCACAAGTGTGCAGCAGGCTGTAAATTTCATTTGTGACTTAACTACTTCCCTGGCTGTGAGGAATAACTGGAAGTAAATGTGGTCAGGGCTGGGAATTTGGGGCAGTCCTGCTAACGTAGCCATTTGAATGAAGGACTGAAGCCTACAAGCCTTAACTGCAGACTGGCTCCCCCTTTCCTTACGTGTGCAAGTGTAAACTCCTTGAGAAAGCAGTTGTTATTTTCAAAAATGAGCTATTGAAAACGACTTTGTCTAGATTACAAAGAAATTTAAAGACAAGCTGTGCTGCTTAGATATTAGACTGTCTAAAGAGCTGATACTTACACACCTTTGTTTCTATCTGCAATTAATGGTGGGAGCAAGACAGCCAGCCTACAATCTTTTTTAAAAATGGAGCCATTCAGCTGTACCTCTTCAAGGTAAAAATTCAGTGTTTTCATTTTTAGAAAAAGAATGCCAGATTGGTAAACAAAGGCAGAAGCTTCCCAGTAGCATTTGTTTCACTGGACCGGTTCTCCAATCATGGCTCTGAGGCTATTAGTTGCCAAGCATCTTCTGAGTGGTGCTGAGCAAACTGCAGGGGTAGACCCCAAACACAATAGATGTTGGTGTATTTATCAGTGTGGCAATCCCAGAAAGCATAAATGGGCAAGAAATCATGTACAGATCCATCAGTTTTGTTTTCTGGACACTTTAATAGCTGTGACACTTTAATTGGGCTGTAATGGTGTTTTTGTTGTCTATATTTGTATAAATTTAAAAGTAGCTAAAACTGCTCTGTGCCACAGGAGGCAAATTAATACACATAGAAATGTAGCACAGTTAATGTAAAGAATAATTTCTCAGCCTTTGTCATTATCAGGAAATTTTAAAATTGCCTCTGCTTCTATGGCTGCTAGTCAGAAAATTAGAACTCCGCTTCCAGCCATGCCTATTACCCTGCCCATCTTGAGGGGTTAAAATAAAACTAATTTTAAAGGCTCCATGAAGCTGGCTCCCAGTCACGTGTACCGTTTAAGAAGTTCTTCTGTTACTCAGATTCCAGTTCAGGTACACTGACTGCACACAATATGTACACCTTTTTTTCTCCAGTATCTAAAATACAATTGAATTGTAGTTTGTGGAGCTAGCTGCTGGTTGCAATAATATTCTTGTTATAAGCATTAAACTGAAATTGAAAGGAAAAATGAAATCCTGAGCCCTTCTCAAGCTTGCAATCCCTGCAAGAGAATATGGAATTGCCACAGCCAAGCTGCTTTACTTTCCTCTCTAGTATGTGAGCGCATGTGGGTGTGGAGATGTAGCGTGGATCATGGATCCCTACCATGTGCTGCACAGTTTGCTAGTTTCTCACGAGTTGATTGTCCCAACTTTGATTTAATTACAAATTTGGGGAGGGTTTACTCTCTACCATCACCCAAGCTGAAGTTCATAGGCCTGTTAAGAAGCCTTGAGGAAAACTGAGCATATGTATGTTTTGACAGACGAGATCCGAAGATGAAGAGAAACTTGCTTTGTGAAGGAACCTATGTTTTCTGTGGTGCTGTTTCATAGCGTGTTTCACAGCCTGCGTATCAGAAACCTGCTGGCTTTACTGATGACTTTTGCTTTGGAGTAATGCTGAGCAATATGGCAGGAGGCTAACAAAGTTATTTCATAGAAATATTAAGAATGCTGTCACTGCAGCAACAAGTGAAGTGGCATGTGAATGCTGTCCCAACACCCAGGCCATTGTGCACGCACGTGGCCCGTCATACAGTCAGGGTGGCTGGCTGTGGCCAGGGTGGGACATAAGAGAACTAGGTGTACAAGCCCCCCCAGTGTAAAATTCACTTCGAACCAGTGATCCTGAACCATGGCTTTTGGGCACCGCTTTTCTTGTGGTTGTTCTCCAATATTGCTCAAGGACACAGGAATTTAAAAAGCTAAAATGAGACATGGGGGGAATTAAATATTTTATTGCCTGCAGTATATTACTTACTTGGCAGTGGGCTCAGGTGGCCAACAAAAGTTGGGAATTATTGTTCCCATCTTTGATTTTACTTGCTTATAATTTTTAAAACTCCCTTTGGACCTGAAACCTGTACATATACACTGAAGGAACTGGAGTTTGATGCCTTAATTGCTTTCTCCTGCTTGAGATTAGTAGGTCCTTTTTGAAAATAAGGGCAAATAAAATAGATGACAGATCTAAATACTGATATGAGACAAGTAATGGTAGGTAATGGGATAAAAGAACTAACAGATAGTTAAATAATAAGACGACCTGACATTGAAGACTGAAGAGTAACAAAAAATAATGCAGAAAAGGACTCAGGAAAGGTCTGACTCAGACTCTGCCCCCCCCCCCACCTTTTCCTTTCAGCCACATGACAAATTTGACCTTGGTTTTAATGGAGTAAATCTTCACAATTAACTCATAATAATTCATAGCAAATTGCAGAGAAGAGCTAGCCATTAGTGGGCAAGAAAAGCCAGAGAGTAGTATCCAGTTGGATTATGATAGCTGCAATAGTACAAAGCATTCAGTGTTTCTAAGAAGCAACTGCATCTGTTTCCATGTCAGCATGATGTGCTTTCCTGGTACTAGTCCTCAGTATTGTTTTCCATCTGCATTGCTGTGACAGAATGAAACTTTAGTAACGTACTGAAAATTTTTCTTCTTGTCTCCTTCTTTTCGCCATCTTCCTAGTTGCTGGACCAGAAACTATAACATGAATTACTGGTTGATCATCAGACTGCCCATTCTCATTGCCATTGGGGTGAGTATGGGATGCATGCAGCGAGCTCGCGGATTTCCCCGAGAACAGGACATGACGTAGCACGAAGAGCAGATGTGCACGTGGCTGTTGTGCGTGTCCAAAGGCTAATAACCTTTGAGGGTATTGACATTTTCGTTCAGAAATGTGATTTTATGAAACCAAATTGGTTTCTGTCACTGGAATTCCTGACTAGCATTTTGTGTGTTTAATTTAACGCTGTACTGTTGTAGTGGCAACACATGATAACAAAACATCATGCCACAGCAATCTAGTTGTCAGAAAGCTATAGCAGGTGGTGCAGAGAGGTAGAAGATAGTATTCCAGGTATGGGGCTACAGGGGAGCAAGAAATTGTGTGGCATTGTGGAGAAATGCCCCATTCTGCAGCCACAATACTGTGTCAGTCTCAGACCTCCAGACGAGGCAGATGGGACAGCCCACACCTTTACTGTGTCTCACTCCCCAGATACGTAGGTAAGCTCCCCTGCTTTGTTTGATGAACTGCCTGCATTTTCAAACGTGACTTGTACCTTCAGAGAGGATGTATTTAGAATGCAACTCTTTAGCAAGGAGTTGAGTTCCATGGCAAATGTTGCAACTGCAGAGTAGCGGGGTGTCTGGGGACCTACACAAACCAGCTTTTTTGAACACTTATGCACGTGAGTTTCCTGATGATGATATAAATCCTTGTTTTATTTCTCTAGGTAAATTTCCTGATCTTTATCAGAGTTATATGCATCATCATCTCCAAACTACAGGCTAATTTGATGTGCAAAACTGACATAAAATGCAGGTATGTCACATAGTGTTCTGACACTTTTTGTGCCCATCCACATAGAAGTAGACAAGGAGGTACATGAAAGGAATGGACTGATAAAGGTGGTTAAAGATCATAGACCTTGAGAAACACACAGGTGTGGCGTCACATTGGTATAACTGCTTGGACAGACAGCGCCCAGAAAAGTCTCCTGGTGAAGCCAGGACAGGAGTTACATCTGTGTTATAGATAAACAGAAGGCTTGATCTTGGAGATTCTCACTTTGCAGTCTTCCACAATACTGGATGAATATTAATTAGGCATATCTTTTTTTTTTAAATACTTGCAGCATATGCTTCACTTGATGTGAAGGGTCCTTGAATGCATCCAGAGGAGAGCAACAAAGCTGGTGAAAGGGCTGGAAGGAATGTCCTGTGAGGAGTGACTAAGGACTTTGGACTTGTCTAGCTTGGAGAAAAGGAGGCCGAGGGCTGACCTCATTGCTCTCTACAGCTTCCTGAGGAGGGGAAATGGAGAGGGAGACGCTGAGCTCTTTTCTGGGGTATCTAGTGATAGTATGGGTAGGAATCGTTCAAAGCTGCACCAGAGGAGGTTTAGGTGGAGCATTAGGAAGCATTTCTTTACCAGTAGTGTGGTCAAACACGAACACGCTTCCTAGAGAGGTGGTCGATGTCCAAACTGTTGAAGAGGCATTTGAACAATGCCCTTAATAACGTGCTTTAAGTTTTGGTCAGCCCTGAATTGGTCAGGCAGTTGGACTAGGGGGGTTGGACTAGATGATCTTTCAAGGTCCCTTCCAACCTCTACGATTCTGTGATTCTGTGATCATTGGAGGTCCCTTCCAACTGAAATAGTCTATTCAATCCTATTCTAATTTGAAAAAAAATAACACGAATGATAGAAATAAAAGCTTTAACTTCAATGAAAATCAAGATAGGGATCATTTTGAGTGTTGCTCCTTGTTCTTGCTGATTGTTACTGGGACAAACTTTCAGTCTTGAAGAGATAGGATGTTTCAAGAGAGATATTCAATTTTTATTGTGCAGGCTTCACCCTATCCGTGTCTGTATCCTTCCTGTTATTTAATCATCTTGCTAAGATTCATGGCCACATCCTTAATTTCTGCATCTTGGAGAATACTTTTGTATTGCAGACAGAAAAATAATGTAGAAATAACAAGTTAGTTATTGAAATAATCAGTGCGGAGCTAAATGCTGTGGTAACTGGAGTGCTACTGGCAGTTGACTTAGCTAGTTTGAAGCTGGATATTTCAATGGTGCAGCTTCTAAGTTAGACAGCATGCTTTTTGGTGCATTGACATCACAGTATAGAGTTGCCTTGAATGTTACCTACCTTCTTTACCTCACAGAAAATTTTGGAAATCCTAAAGCAGAGAAAAGGACTAATTTTAATGAGCTGTAGGCTTTGCTTTCATGCCTACCATTTTTATTTTTTTTTAATATATGCGACCTTTATTTGCCAAGGTAAAATCTGCAGTGGTGGAAGGGGGGGGATTTTCCAGTTCTGATGGCTTGAAGTCATTTAAAAGTCTGACTGTAAATTTACCCTGTCAAGGGAGAAAGCCCTTAGCCTCATGACTTCTGCAAGCAGCAGGAAGGTTTGATCCAGGTGAGCCATTTCTCAGAGATGCATTCATTTCTTCATGTTGCATGTTCAAAATTCTGCTGTATAAACAGAAAGGCTTTATCAGAAAAAGACTGACCCAGCAACAGAGCCTTCTTCACTGATGAAGACTGTAGTCTTGGTGGTCCATCCAGAGGTTGGTGGTTATATCCAGAAGCTTTGGGGAAAGTCTTTTACCCAAAAGAGTTCAGTTCATTGATAAGTTTTTGATGATAATAAGAGCAGTAGTCCGAGATTCCTAAATCATAATTCCCCCAGCCCTTCTTTTCTGCTCACGGACACTGGAAAAGATTTTGCTTGGAGGCAGGACAGAACTGCTGTGTTGGAATGTGTTATATTTCAAACAAGGACCAGTCTAGGTGCCCTTAGAAAGTCACTAACTTAGATATGTTTGTGTATAGAAAGGAGAAAACTATTTTGCTCTGAGGCCTATCTTTCCTGTTGATCATTTGTTTGACGAAGAGAGAGCACGCATTGTTCAGTATGGCAGCAAATCCCTTTTCTCTACAGAAGGGCTGGAGTTGTGGAGAAACTTCACTCTCTGCTCAGGGAAAGGATTTTCTTTAGGGAGGTCTTAATTATCCAAGAAGCCTTTACATAGGACTTTGCATAGCTTCCTGTTTAAGGCAGAGGTCTCCAAGTACTCCAACTAGAACAATTAGCATTCATTAAATAAGCTAGAGGATTGCTGTACACCTACACAACTCCCTTTCTTTTACCCAGACGGTGTCTCCAGAGCCAATTCAGCATCACCCTCCCACTTCTACCTCTATCTCAGGCAGGTGGTGGGTGGAGCAGAGCCTCCATCACAAGGCTTGCTGATAAGCAGCTCATTTAAACAAGCCTGCTATCCTCAGAAGCAATGATCTGCCTCGGTCCACTAGAGATCCGCATTTCTGCTTACCTCTATATGTAAACTGTTTAATTTCAATAGTTGCTTTGATTCACCATCCCTCAGTCCTTGTGTGTCAAGGACATTGGGAGGCCAATGGATGGGCTGACAGGAGCCTTGCATTTGGTATGTAATAACCCCCTCCAGCAGTACAGGATGGGCATTGACTGGGGAGAAAGCAACTTTACAGAAGACCCAGGGATGGTAGAGGACAACAGGTTGAACACGATTAGCAGTGTGCCCCTGTGACAGCATAGGCTGACTGCATGCTGGGCTGCACTAGCAAGAGCATAGCCAGACGGCCAAGGGAAGCGACCGATCCCCTCCATTCAGCATGTGTGAGACTGGTTCTGGTGTCCAGATTGAGACTCCCCAGACATTGTGTCCTGTCCTTCCAACCCCATGGGACTTGCATCAGTTTTGCACCAAGCTAGTTCAAGGGCAGGACAGGTGACATAGGAGGTGCTGAAAACTGGGTTTATTCAGTCTGGAGAACAGAAGACTAAGCAAGGATTTAAGTGCAATCTTCAGCCACCTAACTGTGGTTATACAGAAGATGGAGCTGGAGTCTTTCCAGAGATGCACAGTGAAAGGACAAGGAGCAGAAGTCACAAGTTTCAGCAAGAGAAATTCCAATTGCATGTCAGAAGTGAAAAAAAAAAAAAATCACAGTGAGGTCTGATGCTGGAAGAGAGGCCCAGAGGGGCTGTGAAAGACCTTGGAGATATTAAAAACTTGGCTAGACACAGCCCTGAGTAACCTGCTGTGAGCTGGAGTTGGACCAGAGACTTCCAGAGGTCCCTTCCAACCTGAATGTTTACGTGATTCAGAATAGAAGCCAACAGCCAAGATCTAGTAAGTACTGACAGCCCTGCTAGTTGAGTGATTTTGTATCTATTGAATTGTCTCAAGACAGGCTGTTGTGAGAGGTTGACAGGTTCTGTGACCCAGGATAGCTCTATAAACTCCCATGTGAGTCAGATACCTTTCATTATCCTGTTGGGTGGCTAGCATGTGTGTCTATCAAAAGAGTTAAGGTTCATTCCTGTGAGTATTTTCCTGTGGTTGTATCCCTGAGGCTGTATTCTCTCACAGGTGAAAAATGTTCTATTTCAGGTTGCTTTGTCTTTTTTCCTTTGCTAGCTGTGTCTTTGAACTTGTCATTTAAATCACGGAGTCGTCACTCACTTTAAGACAGCATCCTGTAGTTACGGTGTTTTGAAGATTTAATGCACCACAGATGTGGGAAGGAGTAGCAAGCACGTCCTCCTTTTGTCAAGATATTTTTAGAAGATTTCAATTATTGATAGATTATTCTTTCAGGGCATCAACAAGGTAGGTTTTGGTTATCTTTCCCATTTACGGATGGGGAAAAGGATACACAAAAGCACACACCAGGTACAAGAAAGCCCACGGCCTCCTCCTGAGTTTGGAAGCAGATTTTCCAGGTGAAATATAGCCAGTAGGAAGTGGTCTGCAGTGGAGTGGCCAGGGCAATTAAAACATGTTGAAACCTGCTAAGGTTATTTTGAGGATGTTTTTTCTGCAGCCTTCGGAGGAGAACCCTGTGATGCAAAGCGGTGCAGTGACTGACCAAAGTTGATGGTGTGTCAGAAGCAGAATGCAGAAACAGTGACTCCCAGTGATCATTGGGATCAACAGTGATCTACTCAGTGGCATTGTTTTTTTTCTCTCTTTGTGATCTTAGGCTGGCCAAGTCTACATTGACTCTGATCCCGCTGCTGGGCACCCATGAGGTCATCTTTGCCTTTATTACTGATGAACATGCCAGAGGGATGCTGCGCTTTGTGAAGCTTTTTACTGAACTCTCCTTTGCTTCTTTCCAGGTAGCACTCATGCTCTGCCCACGAGGATAAGATATTTTTTAACTACTGTTTGGGGACCTGCTTTCTCTCTCATTCATTGCATGTTCCCTGCTCTTTATATTTTTCAATTTAGCCCTGGATATTACAGGATTATGACAGTGAAAGGGAAAGTATGAGGACTAATTTTTAATAGCCAACTTTGACGTTAGTATCATATATTCTTATTTTCAGTGTCTTAAATTCACCACAATAAACTGGTATTCCTATTCACATATTAATATCTACTTAATATCTATCAAGGCAATAATAAAATTGTCTGTGATTTCCTATAATCATATAATGGCATTGCTGAAAGCAAATTTTATGCTTTCTTCAGTGTTTTTGATACTCCTTGGAAAATCTGTGCCGTGAGAGGTAGCTGTCTACAGCTGTAACTGCATGTGAGGAGCACGTAGGTTTACTGCGATTTTTATTTAGCTGTTGCCTTAGGTAAGGCTCTTTCAAAAGAGTGTCCTTTTCTAAGGGAATCATTATTTTTCTAGCTTCCCTGCTCACCCATTCATTCCCTGTTTATCAACAGAGCTGTATTTAAGATCACTGTGAGTTGTTCTCTTATGAAGTGTTTATAACTTGAAACCAGGTAAGAGAAAAAAAAGGGGAAAGGAATCTTTAGGAAAAAATAACAAGTTGAAGAAAACAGTAACTCCTTTTGCCTAAGATCATGTGCCCAAACCATAGTTTCGTCAAACCTCTCTGCCATCAGAGCTGACAGGGACCACAGATTGTCTCCATCTTTCAGTCTTACATGGGATATGCCAGCGTGGAGCCTCCAGCTCTCTGCAAGTTGGTTTGGCAAAGGGAGGGAACTGCTCTGCTCACCTGCTCTTCCGATTTTTGTTGATTTCAGGGGCTGATGGTTGCAGTTCTCTACTGTTTCATCAATAATGAGGTAAGAGAGACACTAGTTGTTCCAATTTGCCTTATCAGCATCCAGTATAGGAAAAAGAAATTGAAAATGGTCTTGAACTGCTAAATTGTTCTTGCTCAGGACTTTTACTTTTTTTTACAGACCTTCCTCTGTACAGCTACACAGGATAGCTCCTCAGACAAATGTTGTTGGAAGGAATTCAGGCAGTACAATTTAGGGCCAGTATTTGTAGACATGAAATCTTGCAAGTTGTCTTGCTCACAATTGTATAATTTGCACTGCTGGAGCTTTTCTTTTATTAAGAATTACAGCTGCTCTTCTTAATCTGTCTCATAGTGCTGCTTATTTGCTTGTTTTGGTGAATGTGAGAGTAGAGCTCATTACATTCTAATAATTCAGCTCAGCTGGCTGGTGAAGTTGAAGCCTCCTTGTGGCTAATGCCCGTAGAGTTGGTTGGGTTCTGTTTGGTTTCCCTGGGGCCCAGCTACTTGAGGACATCATTGCACTGCCATTCAAACTAAAGTCCGTGGAGTTGCAAGGTCTCCCACAGCCCCAGAAGAAATGTAGCCAGGCCTACATTTAATTGATTGCAAGTACCATCTTCTATGGCTTCTGCTGAATCCCAGCCTTACTGGGGGAAAGACTATTGTTCTCTTCCACTACTGCAGGAATTTCTCAGGTTACCTTCTAAGTGATTATTATTATTTATTCATTCATTCAGCAGACAGGTTTGCAAAGGAAGCAAACACCACTAATTTGGCAGCACATTATTAAGTTTAATGCACATCAATGTGTTTTATGCTCATATTAAATCTACTTTTAAACATGACATGGTAATTAAAGTTCACCTATTGAGCGATTGGCCTCATCAAGTAATTGGAATCAATGAAAAAAATGTTCTACTGGTGTCATTATGGCCAGGCTGGAGCCAACAGAAAAGCAGCAGGCATCCTGAATTCAGCCCTGCAGGAGACTGTTCACTTTTGTAGTTTGTGGGTAAGATTTTGTTTAAGTGAATGTGTTAATTGTACTGCTTACGAAAATCAGAAGTGGGTAGCAGCAGGCTTTGCTCCAGCATGAATCAGACAGTATTTGTTTCAAATCCCTTGTACAACTTTATAGGTGTACTTTAATCCTGAAATGCAGCACCGTCTGCTGGTGCATCACGTATTCCTTTTGATTCACTTTGGCCTTTCCGTGCACATCTCCTGTGCAGCTGCAGCCAGGCCTCTCATGAGTGATGCCCAGTAATTTCCTCCATGTGATACAAAGGCAGATTTACATCATAGCCCAAACTTCATCACAAACCCTGCAACATGTAGGCTTGTTTCATTTGAGGGAAATTACTGTGAAGTAGCTTACCTACATTTCTAAGAGGTCCTCCAAATCTCTTGTTGCTATAGTTCTCTTGCCTTTGTAATGTAATTTGGAAAATCTAACCACAATGTGCTCAGCTTCACAGAAAGCTGACAGACAATCTAGGATGAATTATTTTTCTTGTTCCAACTCTTCTTAAAAGAAGGGAGAAGGATTTTTGTCAAGCCCAGTCATAGGCATCCATAAAATAAATCCATGTAAAGAGTTTGATCAGGTCATCTTTTCTATTTCTTTACTAAACTATATGACATTTTTTTCCTAAACTAAATGAGAAACTGTTTTTCTTCCGACAGACTATATGTACCTGAAGACTATCCTTGTTTGCAATATGGTCTATTTTTTTATTTTTGTCTGTGACTGCTTTTCATTTTCTTTAACCATACAGAATGAGTTTGTTGCAAGTCCTAGGGCCAGATCAAGAGTAGAAATGAAGCTAGAAGTGATATTAGTGTCCTTTTCTAGTATCTACTTATGGAAAAACATTGAAATATGTTCATATTGCAGTCATATTTCACCTGGAAGATTCTGGATTTTCTCTGATATTGCTCTTAAACCAACAGCAGGATCTCACCAGATTGTCTGTTATCACCAATGTTCTTTGCAAAATGAGCTGAGCTTAATATGACCAGTTTTTCTGCAGTTAGTGTTGCTTCCTATAAAAAATATTGTAAACCACAGAGATGCTACCTCCTTCCACCAGAGTTAGTTTAAGCTGGATCAGGTTTCATTCTCTGTAGTCTTGCCTCTCCTGTTTCTGACAATGGAGAGATGCAGCTGGTTCCCACCAGGACAGTATCCAGTGGAAGGGCTGTAGCCCAGATCTGAGGAACACCAAGGGAAGACAGTTATGAAAGACTTTGCTCCTCTTTTAGGGCTGCCTCCCAGGTTCAGTGTTTCACAGTGAACAAGCAGAGAGGAAAGATGTAGGGCAGCTGGTTCCCTAGGAAGTACCCTCAGAGTATGAAGGTTTCAGCAGCCTGGGTATGATGACAATCCTGCACTGGAACTGCCATCAAGCTATTTAGTCCCTTGGCGGTCAGTACCAGCCCCTAAAAAGAAACAGAGAGAAAGCCTCCGGCAAAGGCTCATTTGAGTGACCCACCTATAGCCAAATTACTTCCAAGCTGAAGTACACACCATAATGAATTGATTACTGTACTTGAACTCTTGCCTTTTTCTAGAATAAAAAATGGTTCAATTTTGTCCTCTGCCTTATGTGTTAAAAGCTAATGTAGGTTTTTACTTCAGTCAAGTGTCAAGAACTTTGCCAATGGAACAGGAAGATCTAAATTCTGTTCTTGTTTAGCAGTTACAAGACCCTGGATAAACTTCCAGATGAGTACAGAACCTGTGACTGGATGAGGACATTTTGTAGCTTTAAAAAAAGCTAGTATCTGGAATGAGAGTTTGCAGTTGCTACTTAAAAGGGAAGGGGGGGAAGTACAGTCTCTGAAGTGCTTAATTCTTGGTTTTTTCAGTTCTGAATAAATCTTCATTTTTGTATGGAATAACAAACCCGTAAATATTCAAAGAACAAAAATAATCCATGACATAGTACTGTTTAAATCAAACCAGAAGTTAAACCAGAACTCTTAAGAATACCTGCAGTGACAATATTGAGCAGGAAGCCAGTCTTTTCAGTTATTTTATGGATGAAAATCAACTTAATTGTTAGTACTGGTAGGGCAATAGGGTATATGCAGTATTGTAGCTGAATACAATTCAGAATAAAATAATGGAAGATAAGATTTCGTGGTGCATAAAAGAGCTTCATTTCTACAAGTAAAAGTGAATGCTGTCATCATTTTAAATATGGAATAGCCCACAATGGACTAATGACATAATTGGATAATTTGAAGCAATAATATTGCAGGTTTAAAGCATTGCCAGCTTTTCTTAGGAGTTTGATATCTTTATTTTTTCCTTGCTCTTTTCTGCTGGAGTAATTTAAAGATCTGATTAGTTCTGTCGTTCCTTTTGTTTCCCCTTTTGCTTCCTCTTTTGCTTCTGTTAGGTTCAGATGGAGTTTCGGAAAAGCTGGGAGCGCTGGAGATTGGAACATTTGTACGTCCAGAGAGACAGCAGCATGAAACCTCTGAAGTGCCCGGGCAACAGCATCAGTAGTGGAGGCACGGTAGGCAGTAGTGTCTACGCTGCCACTTGTCAGGCCACATTCAGCTAAGGTTTCTGCAAGTGAATCAGACTGAGAACAATGGACTGCATACTATACCTGAAAACCCTTAAATACCCAAGCAAGTGGCTAAAGTATGCCATCTCCAGCAAGAAACTTCAGCATATGCTGCTCATTGCTTGCAGGTTGGTGGACAAAGGTTTCTAGGGAAAGCAATCTGCTAATGTAATCAACACATCAGAGGAAAAATTGCTCACATCTAAAGTAAGTTAAAAGAGTTTCTTCCTATTTGCACACAAGGCCTCCAGGTGTCCAAAATTTAAGCATAGCATTGATCCAGTCTGAAACCACAGGGTCAATGGCTTATTACTGTTGAGTGGGCGAGCTGAGCGATCAACTGATTAAATTACAAGGATACAGAATATGATTATTGCCAAAAAATACATTTAGACTTTTATGGGGATAAGGTAATATGCTATCACCAATATATATTTCGGGGGAAAAAAACCAAAACAACAAAAAAAAAACCTAGTGGGACACAATTTGTGTTTTAGGGAAGAATCAGTTTTGTGCTAAGCGTTTCCCAAAGCTGAAGTTGAAAAATATGCTTACCTGTTTTCTTGGTAGGTGAAGAACAGCATCCTGAAAGTGTCGCATTTCTAAATGCTCTTTTTAAGCTTCACTTGTGGGAAAAAAAATAAAGAAAACCAACCAAAAACCCCAACAGTATTTAGTAGGGACCTCTTCTGCTATTAATAGGTGCATGTTATCTCTTTCGACACAGATGGAAATACCCCCTGAATGCACAGTTCTGATGTGGTACTCTGCGTCTCCAGTTGCCACAGAGCTATTAACAGGGACAGGATAATGACTTGTGCTTCAAGAGGACATTTTCTTTCTAAGCTACACTCTGCTTCTTGTGGGTGCAAACACACACACACAGGAGTGAGCTTATGGCCTCAGCTGCCCTTAGCAGACTTCACCTACTTGGAAAAGATTCGGTAGGTCACCGTGTGGGCTCGCTTCTGTTTCCCCCCCAGCCTAGTTCATTCCCTCCAGACGCGATACCCGCAAGGTGCTGCGCTCCCGGTGGCGGAAGGCGGCGGGTTCAGCACGGAGGACAGCTCCCGGCTCCCCCCACCCCCTCCCGGGCCGGCCTGCCGCCCTCCTCCTCCTCCTCCTCCGCCTGCCTGCCATCAGCGGGATTCAAACACCACTGCTCCCAAAACCACTATCCTAAACTCAACGGGCTTTTGTCTGTGTTTAAAACTGTGAGGGCTCTTGCAATGAAAGCATCTACACTGCTAATCACGTTACTCTTCCTGATGTTTACGAGAGTTGCTGGCGGGGAGGGTGGAAGAGGAGGTACCTTTACAAGCAACGGACATGATCCATTGCATCACTTAATAAGAAGCCCTACGTATCTTTACTCAGCTTAGTTATTCGGGGTCCCTCTACAACAAAATGGCAAGGTGCTCTGAGAATATCCCTGCCCGTAGCCGCCTTGTAATAAGCAACTTCCACGGCCTAGCACAGATAAACACCCCCCCGATTGTCAAGTCTCTCTTTGCACTTGCATTGACATCCCCCCATTGCCAAGGAAGTGGATTGGATATTCTGGGATGTAAGTCAGCATCTTTCCTGCCTGAAGCTAGATTGCTTTGCATGGGATTATTTAATCATTGTATTAGAATCCAAATTGCCAACAGGGTGGATTAGTTTTGCAATCATCAGGTCAGAATTGAATTAGATAGGATGGGTTAGCTGCTTCTGCTGTAATACTTGTAATTGAGCTCTGGGGGAAAAGACAGACATGTTTGTAGAAATCCACCACAGTTCTCAGGCTGGCTTATGTACGTTTAGCATGCTGGCTTCTACACCGGCCTTTTTCAGGCCATCCCTTCCTGACATCCATTGCAGACCTGACCTTGGAATGAAGCACCTCAGGTTCTCCTGGAAATTTAGTAACTCGCATCTATGTTGTGTAACCATCAATACAATACGTGACTACTACATATGTATGTTAACTGCTGTCCTGCAACTTAATTCATTAGTTTCCTGTACGCAGAGACTATGCTTGTTGTTTCTATTTAACATCTACCCTAAAGTGCTTTGAGTAGGAAAAGACTGATAGTCACTGGTAGGTGAAAAGGAAGCATGATGACTGAAGACATTTACAGTTGTAGGATAATGCACACTGGAGGGAATAATTTCACTCATGAATATTCAAGAGTGGCTGCTACCTTTTCAGGGCCCTGCCTAGGTGTGTGCAAACCTGGAAAAGTTTCTGCTACTTCCACAGCTGTTAGCAAGGTAATAGTTTTGCTATGACAATAGGAAGTTATGGAAGTTTTAACTACTATGTTGGGAAAAGTAGGTAAAGGAGGACAGACATAAGAATAGAGAGCATTTACACATGTGGTAACAAACTTGTACTTAGTTGCTGTCACAAGATTCTTTCAACAGTTTGACATGCTTTTGAGTTAGTAGGCTCTTTCTACTCTCCCTTCCCCCCACCCCTGAGTCACTTAGGAACTGAGGTCTTTGGGCCCACGAGAATAGTCCCAGCACCAGATGTCAAACTTACCCTTGTAACTTCTGCCTCGTTAGAATCCAAGAGAAAATAAGACGACAAAGTGAGATCTTAGCCAAGCAGAGGGTTGTGGTGGATTATTTTCTTCCCCTCTCTGATTAGGCTCTCACTTCTTCAAATCTTTTTAAATCCCCTCTAAGTACTGAATGAACAACTCAGTGAAAGTAATTGCCACCAAAGCAGAACCACAGTAATCACATATTTTGAGAAATACCTTCAGCAAGGCCTGAACACCAACTTCTCCACTGTACTTTATCTCCTTCAGTAAAACCTTTTACAAGCCTTTGTTGCTATTCATGCCATCTCTATTTCAGAATTTATAATGTGCATTTATTTGAGTAGGATGAAATAAGCAAAGCAACACAAAGCACTGGAACAGATGGACTGTGTGAATTTTTATTTCTTGTGCCTTTCAGCTTCATGCTCACTCTTTGTGGTAACCTGTTTCATGAAGCGTTAAATAGAAGTCTATAAATTTACCTGGTCATAATGTAACTATAGGTTATAGCAAATGAAAGATTTATTTCCAGCATTGCTGCTATAGTTTTATAATCTCATGGATGTTACCTTATATTTAATATTTATTTGCATGTATTTCCTTGTTTTAAAAAATACCCACAGAATCAAACTGTACAAAGTGTCAAATTGCCAACTCCCCATAAACATCACACCTCTGTTTTTACCCTTGTGAATAAAGTTTCAACTCACAAAATTCTGCCACTTTAAGTGTAATTACTTTAAGTATCACCTGGCTACTTACTCTGTAATTAGAAGAACGCTTTCTAAGAATGTAAAGACTCAGAGTTCATGGTTCTCCTAAAGAAATAAAAGCTTTATAATTGCAACTCTATGCCCACTACAAAAAGGCCTTTGAATTTGCATGGGCTATGTTAATCAAAACACAGCATGTTATTTGTACGGAGTCAGAAGGAGGGCCTAAGAATAGTGAGAACTCTGAGGGGGCTTTACCAGAGTCCCCAGATGGTGGAATGTGTACAAATCCAAAAATTCTGTGCTTGGCTTTCAATAGAAGCATTTGGAATTTAGACAAGGGACCTACACTACAGGCTAAGAGAGCATCATGGAGAGCTACTGAGAGACGCTTAGGAGTGTTAAACATATTACCTGTGCTTTAATCTACTATTCTCCTTCCAGTCCAAATTCAATAAGGGACACTTCCTTTTGGTTCCCCAACCACTGACAGAACATGGGGTAAGTCAAGCCTGAACACTGTGTGTAACTTAAATTAGAAAAGGCATAATGAAGTAGGTTTTGAAAGACCAGTTTGTGACTTTTCTTCTTGACTCATTCCTCATAGGCATATAAGCTTTAGCAGCTGGCTCTTTGCTATGATTTAATCTTAATGGTTTGTTTTAATGCAATGATCTACATACTAAAAATACCAGTGGCTCATACAAGTACACCTGACAGTCTCTGGGATTATGGTGAGAATATCATCAGCTGTGCTGTGGTAAAAGGACTGAATTCACCAACAGGGCAAATCCCCTTCTGTCTGAGGGCCTCTTCCATTTTCATGGCTACTGCACACTCACCCTAAATATTTTCCAAATGATGGTTAAAGAAAAACGGTAATACCTGCTAGGAATAAGAAAAAAATCTTTTTTGCTTACATTACAAATGATAAAAGCTGTAATACAAAGCACACAGTGAACTTGCATTAAAATCAGATGTTTGTGTTAGATGAAACGTGAACTTTATCAGAAGCAGTGGCCTATTTTAGATCATAGAATCATTAAGGTTGGAAGAGACCTCAAGGATCATCTAGTCCAACTGTCCCCCCACCATCTATTACCCACTAAACCATGTCCCTAAGCACCACATCCAACCTTTCTTTAAACACCCCCAGGGACGGTGACTCTACCACCTCCCTGGGCAACCCGTTCCAATGCCTGATCAAGATGAATCACTTCACATCTTTTCTTCAGAAACAGGATCCCAGCCAGTGCTGGGAAGAAAAGCAATTCACCATCCTAGTGAAGGTGTGGTGGAACGCCAGCCTTCCCACTACCTGTGGCGAAGGTCAGCAGGTGCTGAAACCTGCCAGGAGACAGGTCACAGCTACAGCTGCGACAAGGCTGTGCCTCGAGGGCCGCTGCAAGAGCGGCCAGACCAGCTGCCCGTGGGGTTGGTGCCAGCTGCCCGGCCCCCTCAGAAAACGAGACCACAGCGTGCACCTTGCTACAGCTTTATTTGGGACCGGGCTGCGCCTGTGGACACCGGGCCAGGAGTAAGGCGCAAGTGGCATTTTGCATAGAAGTAACCCTCCTGCCCCAGCCCTTACTCGGGTCCTTGGTGCGGAGGGAGCAGGGGCTGTCCCCACCAGCCCAGGCACTGTCCCCGCCGCCGGGCCGGTCGCTACCTCCCGGTACCAGCGGCGGGCCGATAATGTAGCTCCCTCTCCAGCTGCTCGGCCGTCAGCGTCCCGGCGATAGCGGTGCAGCCGGGGTTGAAGACGGAGTAGGCGCTCAGCTCGCCCTGCCGCCGCTCGGCGGGGCCGCGGGTGCCGGCGTGCATCCAGTAGAGCAGGGAGAGGACGAAGTAGGGCAGCCCCAGCTCCAGCTCCACGAACAGCGCCAGCAGCACCGCCCACAGCAGCACCTTCAGCAGCAGCGGGCGCGCCCACGCTGGAGTCGCCGCCGCCCCGCCG